>WWET01007532.1:27531-50038 GCA_011038615.1 Limnodynastes dumerilii | reverse complement strand
GGCCGTTAATGAGTTCAACCCTTAGGCGTTTATAGCCAGAAAGAAGAACCAGTCTAATACATTAGCTAATAATCGAAATGATTATTCCATTCATTCAACCAACCATCGTCCGTCTGTCTGTCTGTCTGTCTGTCTGTCTGTCTGTCTGTCTGTCTGTCTGTCTGTCTGTCTGTCTGTCTATCTATCTATCTATCTATCTATCTATCTCTCTAATAGATAATAAGGCTAGATCCAGAACTCTATGTGTCTAGTTAGTGTTGAACACATAGAGTGTTTTTTTGATGATTAATTTTATTTCAGTACTCAATAAAACTAACTGAGGTCAGCTGAACAATTAAACTCGGACTAGTGTGATATCTCGGCTGCTTGACTGCTGTCTACCCCGGGAGGTTGTACCTTTTCCCCTAATAACATTAGAATGTATATAAATAAACTACCATTTCAGCAAAAATTGCAGAATGAGGTGCCACAGATAATTATGTAAATAAGATTTATCTGCAGTTCTGATACATGACATTGCCATGGATGTACAAATAAATGAAGTTTGCAAAGAACCCAGTGATTCGTTTTTTTTTGTTTTGTATTTTTACCTTAACATGTTTGTTTCATTGAACCATGGCTGCTGCTGGAGTAGAATAAAAGCTGTCATCTGAACAACTACAGTAAAAATAAAGTGTACTAATATTGACAATAACAAAGGAGGAGCAAGAAGATGTCCTGATGGTCTGTATCGAGCAAGCTTTGGGGCAGGGCCATTCAAACTCACTAGAAAAAGAAAAATAATTATTGTTGTAGCTCATTTAACAGACAATCTATTTGTACAATGTACACTCAGCATGTCCCCTCCACAATCAATATTTTTTTATCAAACATCTGTGGACATATAGGACCGTATTCAATCTTAAGACGATGCTGCTTCTTAAGAATGGTCTTTTAAGAAATGACCTACGATGCATGCGTAGTACGCCGTTTACACAATCTATGTACCATTTAGGTCTTTAAAGACCGCACTTAGAAATTTAAAAAGGAAGAGACGTGGGGAAGGGATCACTATCCGTATTTTACTTCTTAAGAACGGCGAGTTAAGGAAGACCTTAGCTTACTGGTTGGGGGCAGGTCAGATGAGTTAGGTGCGGATATTGCTGCACCTAACTCACTCTGATCTGCGAATACGGTCCACAGTAACTAATAAAATGGATACTTACTAGTTAAAGTAACTGTGATGTTTATAGCCAAATCTTGCATGAGGTAATGATAGTTTCCAAGAAGCGATTGTTTCTTAAAGAACAAAATAATGAAAGTGAGACAAATGTACACAAATTGTTCTTAAGACTAAACAATAATGAAATGATAATTACTCATTTCCTCGCCATGGTCTGGATTCACAGTTACGTAGTTTTCGTCTTACGTACGTTGTTTACAGAATAGAGCTACTACGCATGCGTAGCAGCTTATTTAAGCTATCTACGTACCATTTCTGTACATAGATTGCGTAAGCGCGGTCTAAAGACTGCGCTTATGCAATCTACGTACAGAAATGGTACGTAGATAGTGTAAATAAGCTACTACGCATATGTAATAGCTCAATTCTTAAAATAATATACCAATGTACGTTAAGACAAAAACTACGCAACTGTAGAGTTTTTACTGACGATTATAGTGCATCTATTCATTTGAACTGATTTTTGGAAGAGATTAATTTTCATGATTAGTAATGTAACAATGTCTTCCCCATTAATGAGTGTGTATATTGCTTCAGTGTGTACAGATGAATCATTAAAAATAGGAACTATAGTGTTACAGATGTTGCCTCAATGGACAAACCTCCAGCTTTATTTAGGTACTATTAAACAACATATAACTTAGAAACAACGGAAGGACGCAAACGTTGGGTCTGTGGAAGTGTCACATACAGTACATGGGAACAATGATAAGGATCAGTAAAATCACTTAATAATGACACACCTTATGCTGGGGTTAGAATGTACTTTACTTAGATACAGTCATCTCTGGCCAAGGAGAGATGTTGTGTAGAGGGATGCATAGACATTGCCTTATCATAGTATTGCAAAAAAAAATGAAACTGAAACACCCACAAAGTTGACTCCTATGATATATGTTCTAATATAGTAATATATGGCTAGATCCAGACTTAAGTAAGTGCTTGAAATTAGTTACTCCTGGGCTAAACCATGTTGATTGCAGGGGAGTCATATTTCATCTGTTGCAAACAGTATTAGAGTTGAGAGGTGATGTTTTCTATGACAAGTCTAAATAACAGTGTATATAAAGCTGGTCAGTATCTGTGTGCAGTAAGCAATTCAAAGATATATCCCTGCATGCAAAGAATACAATAAACTTGATTCCCCCTGCAACCAACATGGTTTAGCCCAGGAGTAACTAATTTCAAGCTCTTAATTAAGTCTGGATCCAGGCCATAATATGTACTAACCTAATTATACAGTATATTGTAGTTACATTACTGTGGGCCAGATTCACACTGTCCTTTTTTGTTTGCAAGGATCCAGACTTCAACAATGGTAATGTTTCTGTGATGACAGGGCAGGATGTGTAGAGTGTGGGAGATATTTAATTAGTACAGAAAGGGTGTGTTTTAAGTCTTCTGGAGTATACCAATTTTACGTGGGGACAGTGTGGAAATGTTAAGGTAAGGGTTAAGAAAGGTAAGGGTCCTGCTATCGTAGTCTCCTTGCATTTGAGGGCAAGTGGTCTCCCCTTGCATGCACAGGAGTTTGTATACAGCGGGGATCCGGCATAATAGCTCTGAACGCAGCAGAGGCGGACATTTGGATTCAACCCTGGATGCCTTAATGTAGTTTATTAATAAAATGAGAGCAGTATAGAAGACACAACTGTAAAATATAATCTAAAATCATCTACTAAAGAGGTGACATTATAACAGACATCATATTAGATTGTTTCACTTTTACTCCATTGTAATAAATATTTTTATATTGTTCTGCTTTACAAACATTGGGGCAGATCCAGAACAATGTTTCTGTGCATATTTACGCCTGGCGGAGACGTAAAAACACGATTTGGTATGTACTGAGCATGCGCACGACAGATGATACGCTACGTAACGTAATGTAACTCTGAGCGTAAGGTCCTTTCACGTATCAGCTGCGGAAATACATTCAAGGGGGCCTTACTCCACCCAAAATTACGCTTCAAAGGCGGGTTTTGGCATTTAAATAGTAGAGTATGGGCATGTGTAGCGGTGTAATTACGGACAGCATATACGTGCGTGAGCGGATCAGCGTGGTTACGCTGCCAAAAGTTAAGGTAGGGTTCAGAAAGTGGAAAGTGGCCAAAGTACGTACATGCAAGGGGAGTGCCAAGGGGAGTGTATAGAAGGTACGCTTGTGTAAATACGCTACGCTAGTAAACGGATTGCAAGCAGAGTTCTGGATCTACCCCATTAACATTATTTGAAAGCTCTTCTATATAAGGTAAAGTGATAATCCTACCCAAAAAAGAAGAAATATGCAGGTTATGGCAATCAGGGTGTACATTGTCAGGAACTTAAAGATGGAGAATGAAGTAACCAGAGTATTCCGGCCTTCCCTGCTCAAGAAAACAAAACTGGGTTAATCATCTATACGTTTATACAATGGCTCATTTAAAGCATAGGCTGGATTCATAGATTTAAATTCCGCTGAACATGTGCATTTTTGTTGGGTTGTCTGGAACCCAGGAATAACAATTCCAAACAAATGGGCATTTCACTTAAGCTCCTTACATTATAGGCATTCCCTCTTAAAGTGTACCTATTCCAGATTATCGCTTTTCTGATAATTTATGTGTGCTTAAGTTCGAAAATGTAATGTTTCAGATGTCCATTTGTGTGATTGGGAGTAGTTAAGAAAAAAGTGGATGTGGTGAAGATCCCATACCAAAGGGATAAGCTGAAGAGGTAGTATAGATAGGAACTTGCATTGGGTGTGAGATTTCTAAGAAGGTCAGAGACAATGGGATTAAGGAGGCAGGTTGAAAGAAAAAAGTCATACTAGTAAGTGGACTTCATAACATAGGAGGATGGTTATAGGGTAGTGGGGAGGCAGGGTGGGGAATAGAGAGGTGGGAGGAGGAAAAGTATATTATATTATTATATATTATATTATATTATATTAAGAAAATGAATGAATTGCAACTTACTTGATCAGCTTTGGAACACATTCAATATTTGGAATTTTGGAAGTGAAAGGAGATGCAACAGATGCTTCTAACTCTGACAATGAAATCCCAACATGAGCCATTTTAAGCGCCTGTAAAGTTAAATATCAAAACCGTTTATTGCATATGCACATATATTTTGTTTCTCTTATTGTAATAAGAATCCAGAAGGCTATTACATGTAATTGATGATGTGAGAATGAACTATTATTGGGTATGAAGACTTAAACAAATTTTCTAATAGAGGTGATATTGTGTGGTAGCCATGTAAATGTTCTTTGCAGAGCAGATGCAGAATTAATGCAGATAAGATGGCGCTAACAAGAAGCCTGCTTGACAAATATTAGAATGCCACTGCAATCTATAAACCAATGTGAAAAACTGCAAGAATCAGGAAGCCTTTTTCCGATGGCCATGCTGGGCGCATAGTGAGAGAGAGATGGCATATTTAAATTGTGCAGTAAGGGCTTGGTTAATCTTGATCTTTATTTACACACCAGTTTGATTTTTTGTGGAGCAGGTGCATAAAATTTAAGGATGAATCCTGCGTTCGGAAGTCCTTATGTGCAAGGGAAGTGGGCTCCCTTCACACGTACAGAACTTAATTATGCACAGTAATCTGCAAACTGAACTCCACTGCTACTGCAAATGGAGTTCAAACCACAGCGGCAGCAGACTTCTGGATCCAGCCCTGTATTTTTAAGACACTCACAGGTATGTGATATTTTTTATTGTGGTTACAATAATTTTTTATGTAATCTGTGACTTGTACATAAATGCACTTTCTATTGCATTGCAATTACAAGACTAGCATTTGTATTGATTGTATGGTGGGGCCTGATCCAGAGCTACGAGGTTACACTGAGCGCTGTAGCGCTCAGCGTAACATCGCTGCTCTGGCCCGACACTCCCCCTTGTAGGAGTAACTCTCCCTTACGCCGACTGAAGGCTACCCTAACTTCAGCCAGCGTAAGGGAGAGTTGATACGCTGGGATGGCGGCGTTAGTACGTTAACACCGCCCTCCCAGCCTCATTACCCTCCCTCCCCCCGCCCCCCTACACTAACTTCAGCGTAGGGACGCTGGGGGACGTCCCCTCCAGCGTCCCTACGGCGCTACTATGGACGCTCGGGCGTTTCCATAGTGACGCCGGGCAACGTCTGCCCGGCGCATGCGCATTACAGCAACGGCCGCCGTACTAGCGACGGCGGCCGTAACTCTGGATCAGGCCCGTGGTTACTAAGATGCAGATTCTTATGCAAGAAAGTTTGAATTATATGATATTAAATAAGATGCAATCCGTATTGCATGACGGGTAATAAGATGCAATTTGTATTGCATATCAGTAACTAGGATGCAATCTGTATTACATGATGTTCAATAGGATACAGTGTGTTTTGTACTGTGGTTACATAAAAAATTGACCGTGATACAATTCCATATGATCTTAAATTTTTCAAGTAATGATAGTCATTCATTTTAGTATCTTTTCCTTGTTTTAACTCTGTATAGACAAAGAGGCATGGGGTACACAAAAATGAGTGTTCTTGGTCCCAAATTTTTGTTAATGAACCTGCTGGCTACAATTATATTTTCATTGTGCATTGATTTGTGTTTTCAGATTTTGAATTCACTTACCCCACAATCATTGGCTCCATCTCCACACATTCCAACAAAGTATCTAAAACAAAGAATCAAGGTTAATTAGAAGCTTGTGATTTTTAGACATTTGTAACTCATATATTGAACAAAATTTAAAGATTGTAATCTTTGACATTTATTTTTTCATTGAGTAACAAAAATGGTTGTATCACAAACCTTGTTGTAAAGTATATTTTAACTTACTCTAACTTTTGAAGCTCATCAATAAGATTAGATTTTTGCCTTGGAGTCATTCTGGCAAAAATGGTCCCATTTAAAAGTATCTTTAAGAAATAAAATATATTTAAATTATAAGAAAATCTTACAATACAGTGTTTCAAATGTACTTATTGAAAATAATATTCTAGTAATTATATAACATGCCCTTATTTTTTATGCTTTTAAGCAATACCTTTGAGCTCTAACAAATATACATTTATCTCAGTCTTGGAAATAAAAGATATATACTGGATGCAGTTTAGAAGATACTAAGCCACGATACAGGGATATCTTATCAGTGTTAAACAATTAGTTCAACAGTTGTTAAATCCTCAAAAAATGCCCAAAGATAATATATTACTATACCATTAATACCCTTTGACCTAAATCCAAATTTCTGTGTTTGTTTTTAGATGCTTCAGTCCAGAGAAACATTATACTAATGAATGATGCATAGAACGGTTTTAATAGTCAGACAAAAGTTTTCCTACTCCAAACTGGAGCATAAGCAACTTTACCTCATTTAAATAAAATTGTAATTTAAATATAACTTTATATTTTATTTTCCCTTTGTTTACAATTAAGTTCAGTTATTGTTCCTATCTCCAATCAAAACACTCCAATCAATCTACAGTAACTAATACTCCTACAATAATTACAAATGGTATGATTGATGTGACTTTAGTGTTCTGAGAGGTTTGATGAGATCCAGAAATGTTAACAGAGAGAAAGCAAAGTGGTAGCAGAATAAAATTTCTTAATTTGTTCATAGCCGGCAACTACCAAAATCTTTAAATAAAACAAAAAATAGATTCAATAACAGGAGGCACAGTATTTCAAACAAATTGTGTGGCTTTCTTTTTTACAGAGATTTAAATAATACTAGTATTTAGGTAGTTGCTAGGTACTTTCTAATTAGTTATATGACACTAAGTAATTGTAATTAAGAAATTATGTTTAAATATGGTTCACATGCCTGAGCAGCAATGCTAACTGGCAAAGTATATGATTGACATTCAGGATGGTGCCAGTTTTTCTATGTTAGGGTTTATATCACAAAAATTAGATTTGATAATGGAAACAGTATCCAATGTACTTACTTTAGGGAGCAAATTATAAAAATATTGTATTATTATTTGGTAGGATTTTCCAGTCATTACAAAGTGAAAGTTATCCAAAATTGTGGAGTCATTATTCCAGCCATCAGCAACATTAATATATGTATCCTGGGGGAAAAAATGTGACATAGGAAATGTTTGTTGGACGCAAATGTTAGATGCAAGGAAAACCCTTGGACAACATGGTTCTTAATCTATACAAATCTTAAACTATTACAGATCATTATTATAAAGATCTACAGAAACAAAACCCAAGTTTGAATAAAATAATTGATAGCAATGATAGCAAACCTGCGTTTTTTAAGCAAATTCAGTATTCTGGGATCAAGTATAGTTAGGAAAAGTAGCACAACTGAGTTGCATTTTAACCCTTGTTCCATAAGGTGATTTTGTTGCATTGTGAGGGACAGAATCACTTAAAGTTAGATGTCAATTTGAAGAGCTCTAATGTAAGTTTCAATGAAGCAATAATGTTCCAGAAACATTCACCATTCAGGGAATGTAAAACTTTCTCACATAAAATATTTTTTATCATTTTCTCTTCTTCCTTCTCCTCTGCACACTATGCCACTGACCAGCCTTTCCAATATCAACATTTATCAGTCAAAAACAGGTTTACCTGTCAAACTAAGACACACTGCCATCAAACTGGTTTTGGTATACAGCCTCACAGCTGTTGCTGTGGTATTCCGTTTGTAGTTTATCTGGTAACTTTTAAGGAACCGTGCTATCAACACATCAGGCCTACTAGTTCTAATGTGGCCTAAAATCAGCAGAGCTCCTTTTCTACTTTAGGGGTTTTTGTCTACCCCTATTGGCTTTTCCCCAGGTTTTTAAGACCTTTGCTTTTTAATTGGACAATCTTCTGCCTCTCTACCCTCACTCACTATTCTATATGATGCCATTTTTAGGCTTAAAACTACCTGTTTTCAGGTAGTTTGTACACCAAGAGCCGAGTCCAGACTTATGTTCGGCACCCAACTTACACATGCAAAGTGCATTAGTGGGGTGTTTTGACTGGAGGTTTTGTACGATATATTTTGCACACAAAGGGACTGTGCTTCCCATCTGCCCACCATTTAAATTGTACAGTGGGGGTGAGTTTTCACGTTTATGAGCGGCTTACTAGTCAAACGGATTGCACATTCCACTTAAGGCAGGCTTATAGCAGCAAAACTGCCATAAAGCCTGCACGAGAGAGGGGAGTGATAGGGGGATTTCACTACTCTCTCTCAGTCGTAAAATTTGCAATTGACTGCCTTAATTACCATTGCCTATTCATAAGGAGTGTTATTAGAGACTCAATTACCATCCTGGCATGTACATATAATTTTCAGAAATGGCCTCTCCTTAATAATCTCTATTTTGCTCTTTATACTGCTAATAATTTGTATTTATGAATAAATGTTTTAGAAAAATCTCTATATTATATATTCCATATGTGTATGTCTGCCATTTGATTATCAATCTTTTTAAGTTATACCATTCAGCACTGCCATTTGTTTGTCAGGCAGTTTTGTGGCTCACAGTGATATATATTTAACATTCTCTTGACACTGAGTGCCTTCCCACTTGGCAGTAAAGCATGGCCATAGTGTGGCCAGGGATAGTCTTGGAGCCATCGTGTTCATAAGATGCTCACAATACATGCTTCTTGGTTTGTCCTGGGCACCATCCTTGTGGGTGGGCTCAGCGCTGATCACAGGAAACATGTCTAAACAGTACCTAAAGGTTTCAATTTATATTTTGCCTGGATTTGACAATGCTTGCAAATTTTTGCCATTGTTTTAACAGTATAAGCCTAATATTATTGTCAATTTATATCTCAAAATCAGGGTCACTAGGATCGGAAGATTTGTCACCATGCATGCATTGAATTCCTATATGGGTCTGAAGCCTCTGAATCCGGACTTCCATCGTTGTTGTGATTTCGATGGCAGGGCATGATGCGGTGCTCTGTATGTGGAATATGAAATTAGCATAGTAAGGGCATGCTAAGTGTCCTTCGCACAATCCAGACAATGTGACCCAATTTTATTTTAAGGGTCTGCTTGCAGAAATCTGTGTAAGCGATGAAAGTAGACTCTGCTCATCCAAGTTAAAAACCTGGATCCAGTGGTAATATTGCTTTAGATCCTCACTGCTGCAGCATTCAAAGCTTCAAGTGCAGCAGGAACAGAAGTCTGGATTTGGTCCTAATGTATCAGATTATTTAAACGCATCAGATCATTTAAAATTGAGCTCAGATAAAGCTTCTATTGCTATGATGTTTATTTAGCAAAATGGTGTGGAAGCTAGATTTTAGCTCATTGATAAATCATTAAAACTTTGTTTATTTAACATTAAGCAGCTGCTGGCTTCCTGCAGAGATCAGACAATGTAGATAATATAATCCATTTAATTCACAGGATGCGTCATACACTNNTTTAATTCACAGGATGCGTCATGCCCTCTTTCTGTAGAACACCGAATAGGTAAAGTCAGCTCCAGTGTCTGATCTCTGCAGAAAGTCAGTAGCTGCTAAGTAAACAAAGGTTTAACAATTTCGGGAGCCCTATTAAACTTTCCCCAGCAGGTTGGCCTTCCATGCATGCAATTTCCCACCATGTATATCAGACTTTTCCTTGTTTTTGGGAAGATTTAACTGAGTACAACTATACATCCTACAGAAACTCAACTAACAGGAAGTATTATATTGGTATTACATTTTTTAATTACTTTTTGCCATTGAATTATACTGACTGCACAATTGTTATATAAAAAATACAAAGATAAGACATACTTTTGCCATTGAATGTTTTCCGTTGATCTGGTTTTCAGTCAAGGGCTTCCAAGTAATTGATGCAGGAAAATCTTTTTCAGGTTCACATGCCTCTATCATTATAAGGTTACTGTTATGAGGAATCATCCCGGATTGTTTCCCAACTGTCATTGCTGTTTGAAGATTATCGCCTATAAAAAAAAACATGTAATAAAATATAATATATGTATACCACTGCAAGGTATGTTGTGATTTCATAATCCTTCACTTCATGGTGTGTTGATGAATTATTACTACACAAGCAGAACCCTTGAGAACATTCAGTCTGGTGGACTATAATGGAAAGACAACTTGTGAAGATTTCATGAATGTGAATATCTCATTATTCTAATAGTTCATCATTCAGCATCATAAGTCATAACAATGGGATAATTATTCAATGCTGTAATCACAAGCAATTAGCCATACTGGCTACTAGCAGAATGAATCCTTAGGCTCCCTCCTGCAACCAAGAACATCAACAATCCAAACCTAAAACTTCTGGTTTATTTCGCATCAAGATGTGATAAACTATGTCTTCATTTCCACTTTGATCTATTACTTTAGTTACACAATCAAAAAATCCAATTTGAGAAATTCCACAAGTATATCCTCATTACAGATATAGGGATTGTGTATTTGCAGCTTCTTCTCTGTTTTACTTATATGTAGAGACTACATTTTCTCTTTTCCAGTCTGCTGGAATAATTTCTTTTACTAGATTCTGGTTAAATAAATATGTTAAATGTATTACAAGTATCACTTTTAGTATCCTTGAATAGTTTCCAACTAATTTCCCTAATTTATCCATTTTCCATTTTGAAAACTGAGATATTTATACACTAAAGCAATGAATAGATCGATTGTCCAGTTACTGGTGATCAGACCAAAAATCAATGTAGCCGCTGCTGATTTTACCTTCAGCTCCACCTCCTGGGCAGAGTTACTCTGTCTGACTCCATTATAAATGATTAGAAAAGAAATACTAGATTACTGATATAGGACCGGATTCACAACTCCGTAAGTGTTCAACATACGTCCTTAATTTCCCAATACTAGCTACTACGCATGCGCAGTAACTATTTTACGTAATCTACGTATTGTTTCGTTATGTAGATTGCGTATATGCAGACTTTAAAGACCACTATACACAATCTACGTAACAAAATGATACATAGATTACATAAAATAGTTACTACGCATGCGTAGCTAATATCGGGAAATTAAGGACATATGGCGAACACTTATGGAGTTGTGAATCCGGCCCATACTTGCTGGTTATGTAGTCAAACAGAGTACTTGGATCAGAAGGTGTAACAACTACAAACTACTAATTGAAGCTTCTTTTATTTAAATTTTTTGCAGTCAGTTAATAGGCTAGCAGCACAGGTCTGCAGCACCTCTTCTTCTGCCAGGATTATTGGTCCCAGCAGGAGAAGTGAGTGCCACTGATATAGGGATCTTTTCCTATTGGAAAATTGTCCTATTTATTGGATTGCTGGGACTCTAAATATGCATAATCAATGGCCAGCTTTAGGACCTTCTCCTCTATGTATGGACTTCTATCTACCTTTTATTATATTATATATCTTGCAATCTATCTGTGGTTCCTTACCCTATCTTTCTGTTTTGTTTAAAAAACAAACAATTATTGTTATGATCTGTTATAACCTTGATACCCTGAAAATATGCACCTTTTGTTTTAAGTCTTAATAAAAAAACTGAATGTTTTTTCTGATTTTACTCATATATTAAAAAATTCTGATTTTATTTTCTAAATGTCCTCTTTTTTTTCTTAATATTTCTGCTCCAGTTAGAGACACTAAAGATTACAGGCTGCACTACAGGCTGATGGGAAAAAGAGAATCAAATCTAATCTCTTTTTAAAAATGTTTTAATATATTGTAAGGATAAACTCTGGCTGAGGATAAAAGGTTCCATTTTTTAACATTGATTCCTATGTCACTGATATTTAGAGCTAAATAAAACATTTATAGAAATAAAAAAAGAAAAGAAAAATAAGTAAATATATTATGGAAAAAAAACTTTTTTAAGAACTAAAATAAAGACATAAAAATAAACAGACTGAAATTGTACAAAATGACTATTTCATGCTTAAAAGCACAATTTTAATGATAATATCTGCCAATTTGAAATGCAAACTGTTACTACATAAGTACGCTAACTAAGATAATAAAGCCCGATAGACGTTACAGTACAGTACCTGTGACCATCACTGTTCTAATGTTAGCTTCAATGAGCTCTTGCAATACCGAATTTGTCTCTGGCTTCAGTTGATTCTCCAGAATCAACAAGCCTAAAAATGTGAGATCAGATTCCACTGCTTCTCTGTAGTATAAAGAAAATAAAATGCTACCATTATTATTTAGCAACGCAAATTCAATGTGGTTCAGAAAAAAACTCAGTCCTTAGTCATGATCTGTAATAGTTTATTAGAATGAGTCAAATAAAAAATATTTACTATAGTCTGTAATACACAAATTGAGATCCTTCTTTGATTGTACATCAGGTGTGTGATTGTATATTTAATTGCTTCAAAGTTTCAGCAAATTAAAATAAAATTTCTTTCCTTTGAATTCAGTTAGCTGAATTTATCATCACATTGTGCTGGATCCAGACTTAAGTAAGTCCTTGAAATTAGTTACTCCTGGGCTAAACAATGTTGATTGCAGTTGGAGTTAAGTTCATTGTGTTCTTTGCATGCAGGGATATATCTTTAAATTGCTTACTGCACACAGATACTAACCAGCTTTACTATCACACTGTTATTTAGACTTGGGATAGGAAACATCACCTCTCAACTCTTATACTGTTTGCAACAGATGAAATATGACTCCCTTGCAATCAACATGGTTTAGCCCAGGAGTAACTAATTTCAAGCACTTACTTAAATCTGGATCCAGCCCATTGTCTGCACACTGGACCAAGCTAGTATATAGTGCTTCCCTCCATTGCAACAATAGTATCATAATTTAGCATAGTTTGCGCCAGGGCAGCTAATACAGGAAGGTCAGAGCATCACATAGCTAAGTGGTTTATTTGCAGTCCACTCACCTTAGTAAGCATATTGAGTGATACAGTGTTTAAAAATATAATAAAATATTATACATTTGATTTGATCAAGCCCAGTAAATTAAAAGGAACATACATTTTACCTGTCAAGGTGTAAATAATTTGGAAGTCTTTCATTTGGAAGTGAACGGTAAGCCAGTCCAATAACTCGAAAACCTTGCGTTGTGTAGAAGTCAAGTGTCTCCGAAAATGCACGTGGAACTGTTTAAGAAACAGTATAGGTTTAAGTCATATTATTTGGTCCACCATTGTCCATTTACCGATAGATAAATACATAAATAAACAAACAAGCATTTACAAACATTAGTATTGAAACAACCCCAAGAACAGAATATGCCTTATTATGTTACAATGGAATTTTTTTAATTTGTACTTGCCAATCAATCATAAATTTCATGTTAGAAAGATAACAAATAAAATATAATATGTAGTGCCTGAAAATGTCCCTGTATTCGATTACTTCAGTACATTAAATGAAAATCTTATCAGGTAATATTTAGACAAAAACATAAAGTTAAAACTGTTTTATAAAAAGACAAAAAAAAGCCATCAATCCTATATTTTATGTGACATGACATGATGGAAACCGTAGTCTTCAGAGGTCCATAAAGACCAAGGTCCACCAAGATTCATGCAAATAACCTTGACAATAACTAAAAAATATTGAAGATGGTTTTCGGCATAAAGTCAATACAAAGCACGTATTATTATATTTTTTATTATTATTAATGTTTATAAGGCGCCACATAATATCAGCAGCTGCGATATTATGTGGCGCCTTATGTGACACCTAAATGTCACTGCCATTTAGTGAAATTTGGTACTTTTTTAAAATGTTATCTATTGTCTTTATCATTTACCTGTTTCAGGCTTACAGTAACGGACAACCATCTCTGGTGCTCCTTTCATGAACAAGGTCAAGTTACTGTTGCCTATAATCTGAGTGATCACAGACATTCGTTGCATAGTAGAGGAAAAGGGGAATTGATGCAGAATGAGGATTCCTTCAACTGGCACCTAAGTGGCGAACAAATGATGTTACCCAAATAGGTTGTTGCAGTTTAGTACCACAGACGAGTTTATTTACATTGATCATCATCTTCTTAGAAAACCTCTCAAATCAAAAACTCCAAAAATGTTATTGGAAGCACAATTACTGATTGAACTTTATTGATAAAAAATTGTATGTGCATTCACTATAAGTGTTGTATTAATAATAAAGGTTAGTGTATACTTTAATTAGGTTTTTGGTGCTTTTACACTATCTATTGGTTATTTACCAATACTGAACTTACTGTAGATGCAAAATCCATACTGACAAACAGCAAATAGGTTTTATCTGTGTAGCACAAGCTTTTGAAAGCAAGTGCCTGGTTTCTACAGATTAGTGAAACATTTGTGCATAAATGCAATGGTATTAAATGAAGGCAAATGGTTGTTGTTGTTATTGTTAATAAAGTAAACCGACACTCCCCAAATAAAGGTAGTTTGCTCTCTCTTTCTCTCTCTCTCTCTCTCTCTCTCTCTCTCTTTCTCTCTCTCTCTCTCTCTTTCTCTCTCTCTCTCTCCACTTTTTTACTATGATGGCATATCACTCACAATTTTGTGTCCTTTGCCAGCCGCAGATGATGAAAGATGGAAACAGTACAAAAAGGAAGAAAGGTGGGGATCAGGGAAAAAAAGGTGAACCTTGTGTGTGTACGTGTGTGTGTTTGTACACATACATATACACATATATATATATATATATATATATATACAGCAAAAATAACAGTGCGCTAAGATAAATGAACAAAAAGAATCCTGGTATATGAAAGTTTGAATGCACTAGATCAGTTATAACTGTCCCAGAGTAATCCTCAAAGAGACAAGATGACCGCGTCTTCCCCTTAGAATCCGGTTTCTGGTCCCGGTATAGCAGCAACAAATCTAGAGAGTAAAACACAGGGGGCGCTTCATAGTGCAATATATCAACAATTTATTTCGCAAATGCTCTAAGCAACCATGCGTACCAGAGAAATTCTTTTTACACAGCATATAAAAACAATCAGGTAAGACACCAGCGGTACGTCACCCTCTACGATCAAAAACCAGCGTCCTGGATGGAAGCAGGGGAATCATGGCCCTGACCCAGCACTTTACTGCTCTTTGTCTGTCTATCTCCCCATTTATAATTCTATGCCTATTAGCCCCCATCGTATCATACTTTTACTGCCCTCTTGTAGTGCTGCTGGTTACCTTTACCTTTGGTTTAAGCTGGGCACACACCAGAGGGTTAACATGATCACCGCAAGATATGTCCGGCATCTTACCGGTGTGTACTGTCCCACTGCGGAATCACCTGAAGCTGCTTTGCATCTTGGGATTTTATTTTTGGGAGCTTCCTGTTTTTCTGGCCAGCGATGTCCCCGTGTCTGGAGAAATCTTCAGCGTGTACTGACACACGCCCGTATTCCCACCTAAGAATCTTCTGCTTCTTAGGTGCGTGTATTTAGTAAATGACATAATACGCATGTGTAGTAGGTCATTTATGCGTTCTACGTACCTCCGTGTGGTCTTTCAAGACTTCATGGAGTGGTTTAGCTAGAAAGAGGTGGCCGTAAGCCACCTGCTTGGGGAGGGTCCCACAGTATTCACTGCAATGACCCCTATTTATGTTTCTGCATAGAGCCACCTTTGTAGGTTAGTGTATCGTTGCAGCAAAGGTTTATGGGAACAGTTTCTATAAGGTTCAATGGATAATAGAGAGCAGTGTGTAGGGGGCATCATTAGGCAGGTCAGGTTAATGACTAAATGGCTTCTGACTAAATTGGCCCTTGTCTGTTTGTTTTTATATATATATATGTGTGTGTGTGTGCGTGTGTGTGTGTATGTGCAACAGCATGGGTGACATTAATAAACATGTGTATGTGTACTAAGTATGTGCATTCATTTCTATATCACAGTGACTTTTGTGTGTGTGAGTGTGTAGATAGATAGATAGATAGATAGATAGATAGATAGATAGATAGATAGATAGATAGATAGATAGATAGATAGATAGATAGATAGATAGATAGATAGATAGATAGATAGATTATTGAAAAAAAAACACTCCAGTTAAAAAAAAACTTAGATACATTTTTTTGTGTTCCATATAAATTGTTTTTTTGTTTTTGTTTGGTATACTGTTTAGGTTGATCCCCTACATAATAAATAATATTCTCAAATGTCAAACAAATCTTATGACATTTTTTGACAGGGTTATTAAACTACTAGATCAAGGGGAAGCTGTAAGTTTTGCTTATCTAAACCTCCATAAGGCTTTTGTCACTATGCCACATCAAAAACTGTTAAATATGCTTGAAAAATTGGGATTGGAATACAAGATATATTTTACCTTAGAATTAACAGTTTCAGGGATAATTATGAAAATATTGCATACTACTAGTCCTACAGTATGCCTCCCTGAGCAGTAAATAAAGATAATTCCATTTGAAAAGACAGTATTGTACAGGTTAAACAACATACATGAACAGCTAGATTAAATATAAACTCCCAGTCATATCAGTCTACTAGGCATTTTGAAAAAAGGAAAATAAAAGTATTATAATGTGTTAAAAATGTATGGAAATAGCGCATTTTAATAGGAAAACACATGTTGAACTTGCCGGTATAGCTTTAGGTCCAGGTTTTACCATTGAACAAGTAAACAAATGCCCATCTTCATTTTTCTTTTCCTCATAGTCTTCCACTTCCTATTAAAAATTTCCAATAACAAATTAAACAATTTGAAACATATAATTCACACTGAATTATTTTTATATATCTTCAGTGAATTCTATTATATGTGCAAATTATAGCAAATTATTTAGCAATATAGTGTAGCTTAATTACAGCGTCATAACATTGCTTGAATTGATTGTGGTTATGGTTTATGATGAAAAATTACCCAACCAGTCTCTTGAAACATCTTAAGGTCCAGTGGATCTCCTTGCAATTTTCCATCAAGCTTAATCAGTGAATGGCAGGTAGTCATTGCCTCAAGTATGTGGCCCCAGGATAATGTATTAGAAGAAGTGAATGAAATCATATCCTGAAAACTGAGAAATATGTTGAGTAAATATGCCTTAATATTTTGAGGAAAACAGTTTCTGTTGAAAATTAAATTATGAAATAACTAAATAACAACCCTTCTCCTCTTTAAAAAAAAAGTTTAAATGACCTTTTACAGTTACTGACATTTTTATTGTTGCGTATGCACAGATTTATCTATTCTTTATTAATATCACACATAATTATATTGTAAGAACTTATAAAATACATGTTAGGAAAATCAACACATTACAAGATAATAAGGCTTATGGTTGAATTCAGATTTATATTTCAACTTCACAATGATATCCACATCGGTATATGATCATATGAAACATATTATCGCACTGGTTATTTACAGTACCTAAAACTTACCAATTGTTATCACAAGGAAGAATGCCGTATAAATCTAAGATGTCTTCAGTCATTGTACCTGTCTAAGAAAAGATAAATAGCTATAGTTTAATTTAGTCAAATAATAATCTCCTTAGGTCCATATAAAAGAATTTAGCTAACATTTTCTAGTATGTAAAAAGAAAGTGATTGCTAGAATCTGATTGGTTGCTATAGGTAACAACTCCACTTTTCCAAACTTGCAGCTTAGTAAATCTGGCCCTTAGTGTGCTACCCTCCTAGCAGTGGGTCCCATATAGCTAACTTCCATAAATATGCATTTGTTACTTTTCTCTACTACATTTTTACAGTACAAACAATTGTTTTATTGTATCCTATATCCTATATTATGTTAGGGCCAAAAGACACAATAATAAACAGCATAAAAGTGCTATGAACAGCTACACCAAGGGCAACAAGCCTAAACAAAATTATGTTCTTAGTGAAAGTCTCAGCAGGATGTGTACAAGTCAATGGAAAATTCTTAAGGAATGCATTTAATCACAGAATAAGATTACACTTACTTTATCAAAACATATAAGATTAAGTTGTCCGGCCAGGTTAATTCTTTGAGGACTTATACAGAAAATTCCCAGTTTCTTCAGTCTTGTTTGAGCATAGAGAAGACCTAACGTAATAGACGCTGGAAGAGCTGCATTAACTGCAACTGTTAGCATCAGAAATGACATCAATACCGTGTCATGTACATTCGCCTGAGGATTACATAGAGGACAGAACACTGGAAATCAATAATTCTGTTTATTGTTGATTGACATTTTATTCACACATTTATACAATTCAATAGCTATTGCTTTATTATCACATTATCTCACTAAGGTCTAATTTAACATTTACACATTTTTAACAATACATGAGTATACTTCTGACTGATGCACATAGACTCATTAATATAATAAAATATAATTAACATAATAAAATTGTCATTCTGGAGGAACTATGCAAATAGAGAACATTCACTTTTCACATATCGATTTAAATTTTAAATTGTACATTTATTTATTTTGTTGTGTACCAACACCAAAAGTGACTAATATTCCAGGCCTATATGTGTATTTGTATGTACAAGGACACTTACCCCATGCATTGTGTAGACAACCGCAGTATAGATAACGCCAAACACAGCAATCCACACAAGCCCCAAGAGAAATCTTAAGGCATCTCTGTGTAGCTTCACATCTACTGGCTTGTTATATAGAATGGCTCGTACTAGGTCACCCTTGGCTGTATTAAATCCTGATTAATAAGACATTTTTTACATTACTCCCATCTATATTAAGCAGATATCGCTAAATAATTCTCAATGGATTAATCTGCTATTAAATAAAACATTTGTTTTTAATAAAATCACATTGTATAAATTATCACGAGTTGCCATGAAATACTAGAGTTGTTTAGATTGATTCTTACATAATGTATATGTCACTACAGTGATACACAAGGGATTATTTGTGACTGTAAAGATTACTAATAATATAGGACCGAATCCGATTGCCCCTAAAGGGGTATTTTCCAATTGCTAGTGCTGTATTCCCAGGATGGATCCATTTCTGATGATGTGGAATGATGGGGTGGGAAGAAGAAGTTGGCTACACATGTTAAGGGGGGGATATATTTTAATTGTCCAATGAAGATCTATTAAAGCCCTTATGCCCTATCAAAGCTGTCTCAATTTTAAGTGAGGACAGCTTGGAAATTTTAGGGTTGTTTCCTCAGATCATAACTCCATGCGTGCAAGGAGACTGGCTTTCCCTTACCCACTTGGAAGGCTGGAACCATCGAAGGTTTCAGTCCATAATGAGACATTTGTAGCACAACTATAACTTAAACAGGTCTCTTAAAGGATTCACACGTCATGGAAATTTAATTATTTGACTTGTAAATTCCTTGCTTCGGCTATTACAAAATATATTGTTTAGACATTTAATGTTGTACTTTTTAAGCATAGCTTTTTTCCGTAGTATCATAATGGACTCATAATGCAGTTGTAATCATTATGGAAAATATAACTAAGCTTTTGACTCAGGTCAACATTCATAAACAATGTTAATGCATAATATAAGAAAAAATAATACAGAAATAAAAGCAATGAATTTAATAGAAGTTCACATAAGGAATGTATTTAATATTTGTTCCCCTTTTTATTCATCTATAAACAGACATAAGTTTAGAGAAAGTAATAGTGATGTAGTATTAATGGCCATGTAATGAAAACTGATTTAAAGAAAATTTAACGTCTGCAAACTCAAATCTGTCATAAAATCAGCTGCCTCATATTGTTTGTCTTTAGAATATATTTAAGATATCAGGGGAAAACCCACCAGTTTGAAGGACAACAGCTTTAACAAGATCTTGACCACTGCCCTTGGTCTGGATGACCTCCGTTCCACAGTAGAGAATGTGCTTCTTGTAATCATCACCACAGTGTGTAAGCCATGGAATGCCGTTGTCAATGTTAGGTAGGGGAGTTTTTGTCACTGGAATGCTTTCTCCTTAAATTGGAAGATAGTATTAGTACACAGGGAGAAAGAATGAGACCCTTACAATGGCCTTACTTACATGTTTTAAACTCAAGAGAAAATTGTGTATTGGGAAGTCTATTTTGTTTTTCAAAAGAGCTTTAAAATGTCCCCATGTATTAAAAGATATACATAGGGACATGCATTTTAAGGACTTAACCCACCCACCTAAACTAACCTGAACGTAGTAACGCTGGGGGACGCCCCCTCCAGCGTTACTACGGTGCTGCTACGGATGCCCGATCAATCTACCCAGCGCATGCGCAGATTGGCTTTTAAGCCGATCTTACGCTGCTGGCTGGCATCTTAACGCCAGCCAGCGTACTTCTGGAGCAGGCCCATATATCCTGTCCTACAGACTGCAACCTGTGCATCTACTGTATACTGTACATAGCCCAATGTTGGAATACCATGTATCATTCTACTATATGTACAGTAGTAAATCTCAGTTGCATGTGTATATATTCATGGTATGTGCATTGGTTACAAATTGTCTGCACTATACTGAACTCTGAATCAGCCCTATGCACCCCACAGTGATATAGGGACAATTTTGTTTAATGCAATAGGCACATGCTGTTTCTGTTTTATTTACGTTTTCTAAATAAAACATGCTAATTCTTCTTATTAATTGTTCTTCTACTAGTCTGCTAACTATCTAGCTGGTGCAGCAGAGCGAAGGTAAGTGTAGGAGAAACAGGGAAGCGGTAGCAGGGTATGGAGAGAAATGGAAGTAGAGGAAGGTGTTAGAGAGACACAGGGGGAGAGAAAGGAAGTTGTGCCCAATTAAATCTTTTTAAAAATCAGGGAAAGGTCTGCCCTACATGGACAGCCTACTTGCTGGGGAAAGATGAATGGGGCTTCAAAAATAATTAAAACTTTGTTTACTTAACTTTTAGCAGCTATTGGCTTTTTGAAGAGATTAGACCAGTGATGGCTAACCTTTTGAGCTCGGTGTGTCAAAATTCGGGAAAAAATCTAGCTTACCTCGGGTGGCATGTCACTTCTAGAAATATCCATAATTTTGTGATATTTGCAGCCTAGTAAAGAAAGAATTAAATTTTTAAGTGCCTTTGGCACTTTTTACCCCCTTTATTAGTTCCCAGCCTTTTTACCCTTTTGTGCCCAGCCTTATTGTCCCCTTTTTGTGCCCAGCCTTTTTGCCCTTTTGTGCCCAGCATTTTTGCCCCCTTTATTAGTGCCCAGCCTTTTTGCGCCCAGCCTTTGTGCCTAACCTTTTAGTGTCAAGCCTTTTAAAGCCCAGCCTTTTTGTGCCCAGCATTTTAGTGCCCAGCCTTTTTGTGCCCAGCCTTTGTGTCTAACCTTTTTGCCCAGCCTTTTAGTGCCATGGCTTTTTGTTCCCAGCCTTTTAGTGCCCAGCCTTTTTGTGCCCAGTCTTTTTGTACCCAGCCTTTTAGCCAGCCTTTTGCCCAGCCTTTTAGTGCCCAGCCTTTTTGTGCCCAGCCTTTTTGTGCCCAGCCTTTGTGCAAAACCTTTTTGCCCAGCCTTTTAGAGCCAAGCCTTATAGTGCCCGGCCTTTGTGTCTAACCTTTTTGTGCCCAACCTTTTAGTGCCTAGCCTTTTTGTGCCCAGCCTTTTAGTGTCCAGTCTTTTAGTGCCCAGCCTTTTAGCCCCAACCTTTAAGTGCCCAGCCTTTAAGTGCCCACCATTTTTGTCCAGCCTTTAAGTGCCCAGCCTTTTTGAATAATTTAAACTTAAAATAAACTTACCTCTGCTTTCTGCTCTCCTCCGTGGCGCACTCTCTCTTCCTCCCGCTCTGACGCTGCATGACCTAATTCACGCAACGCCACTAACTGTGTCCTAGGCTGCATTCTGATCCAATCAGATGCTGCAGGGGGAAGATCAGCCATATCCCCTGCAGCTGATACCGCCTCCCCCCACCCCGCTGATCGCCGCCGCTGCTGACCGCCGCCGCCACCGAAATTAGAAACACCTATGACACTCGTGTCAGAGGTGATACACCAAGACATTTTGGCTGTGTGTCAGTCAAAAAGTCTTGGCGTGTCACCTCTGACACGCATGTCATAGGTTCGCCATTACTGGATTAGACAATGGCGCTGATATCACCCATTCAATGTCCTACAGAGAGAGAGTATGCTGTGAATTAAATGGGTGGGGTCAGCTTCATTGTCTGATCTCTACAGAAAGCCAGCAGCTGTTAAATGGTAAGTAAAGTGTTATTAAATTACTAATGGCCTACAATCTAGCTTCCCCACTATGTTGTTATTTGTTATAAAAGAAGCAACTTAGATGGGGAAGCTTTATCTGAGCCCTACTGTATGTGTAGGCACCAATGCACAGATTAATTCAATCCCTCTGGAACTGGTAGATACATTTTGTCATCTGTTTTCTCTTTCTGTGTAGTCCAGTTTCCTGTATTGTGAAAAGATTTCCTGCCTCAAGATTTTTTTTTGG
>WWET01007532.1:7299-22749 GCA_011038615.1 Limnodynastes dumerilii | reverse complement strand
GATGCAGAGAATGGAGGAGGTGTTTTTTAGTTATATTTATTACAGATATATTTTATTTTGCTCTTTAAATACCCCCATCTAGATCAGCTGCCCCTGTGTTCCAGGTGAAATAACAGAGTACTGTGGGTGAACCAATCATCTCTTTGCAGCCTATCACTGAGAGAGGGCCGGTAAGTTATATATATCTTATTTTGGTACATAGTTTGTTTTACATAGATTGTGTTGTATTAACTCGTGACTGGGTCCTGCCATCAATAATTTATAATATGTAGGCAGTTACTACAGAGGGCGGTAAGTACCATGTTATAGAAGTTTATTTTTAAGTGTAGGGACCTATGTAAATGAGGTATCCTTGCAGCCGGGCAGTCACATTGGGCTGGATCCAGACCTTGTTAAGTGCATGAACTTAGTTACACCTGGGCTAAACCATGTTGAATTCAGGGGGAGTCAAGTTAATTGTATTCTTTGCATGCAGGGATATATCTTTGAATTGCTTACTGCACACAGATACTGACCAGCTTTACTATCACACTGTTATTTAGACTTGGGATAGGAAACATCACCTCTCAACACTAATACTGTTTGCAGCAGATGAAATATGACTCCCCTGAAATGAACATGGTTTAGCCCAGGTGTAACTAAGTTCATGCACTTAACAAGTTCTGGATCCAGCCCATTGTGTAGGTCACAAGTTACTATTTACACTGTGCATGTAATAGAAGAAAAGGAAATATTGTTTATTGCATTTTACTAGTGTTGATACATTGTACATATTCCTAAGAAATGTTATGAATTATATTATATTTGTATTGCTGAATATTGAAGGTTTACCATTTATGGTAATTGGTTAGTGTTTTACCTATTACGTAAAAGTGAGCAAAAGAAAAACATATACATTTATAAAAAGAATCTGAAAGTATACCGAAAGTAAAATACTTTTATTTAATTTTGAAACATGGTCTTGTCTGTCTTATTTTCCCTGAGTCTCCTCCACTCGCACACCATCGTTTCTCGTTCCGCAATCCAAACTTACCTGTATAAACAAAACCCCATCCCATCATCATCTGGGGTGGGGCTTCACAAGAGGGGGGTGCCAGGGGGAGTGCATTATCCTTAGTAGTGTGTAACTTAGGTACACATGCGTACATAAAACGGATCTGGATCTGGCCCGATGCTGCTAATTCTTAATCTACTACAGCTTGTTTATCTAGAAATATAATCCTTATAATTGCTTTAATGAAATCACTCAAAAAAGGAAAAATTCTGCAGACAAATATAAACCAACAGACTTGGAAATGATATTGATGATTTATTAAAAATTATAATATCAAAGTGGCATGAAGACCACAATCCAATGTAAGCCTTTACATACTAATAAGTGAATGGGTAGTTTTATAACACATCATTATAGCCTGCTCTATATACTGCATAATAGAACTTAAGTCCCACTGTTAGGAGGAAACTTTAATCTCTCAACCCATTATAGCAAAGGTTAAGCCAGTGATGCCACAAGATGCTACGAGACAGCTGATTGGTAGTGCTCCCATTGTTCACTGTGATTCTCCAGTAAGGATAAGTGAAATTACCCTAAGCCAAAAAACAAATAAAAAAAATGTAAGCACCAGTGGACAGGATTGATTTTGTAACTGGAAACCAAATAGGGCACTTTCTGGCAAGCCCAGATATGCCCTGAGACTCCTATTCCATTCCTTCTATGCTTTGCACTCCTGTATTGCTGCTTCTCCACTGTCCTTGACAGCAACCTTTCTTAACCACCTGACACTGGTTTTGTTGATGGGCCTATACATTAACAGTGTTAGTTATAAAACATTTTATATAGTATAAAAAAGCACGGGTAAGGTAAAGCTCAGTGCTTAAACTATTTTATGAAACGGACATGATTTTAAAAACTATCCTTTCTTCTTCTAATTTCTCTACTGTTTTTTCAGGTTACATCATTACAATTAATGCATTTAAATTAGATTATTCACAATAAATGGCGCATGAACCAATCAGAAAACTATAAGTTGCAAAGTCAGACCCATGTAACAGTGTTGTGCTGGTACAGAAATGTATGTCTTTTTAAAATCACTATGTACTAGGCCAGAAAATAATGACCACAGCCTTAAGTCCAAGCTTGTTTTGTTGAGAAACGGCAAAAAGTAAAAAAAAAGTCATATTCAGGAACAAGATAAAAGCATATAACGTTAGAGCTGCTTTTACAACTAGAAACCCTTACCTGTTAACATTGCTTCATTCACAGTGCATCCTCCACTAATTAAAATGGCATCACAGGGTAAAAATAATTTCTTTCCACCAACGACAATTACATCTCCAGGAACCAAGGATTCAGATTGCACTTCTTCAAGTTCTTTAGAAAATATGAAAAATGACAGAAATCACCAGTTATCTCTGTTGATCTATGACTCTAAAGTAGATAAAATAGTTGTCAAGAATATAGCTAGATCCCAATGCAAGGCAAATGTAATCTAATTTCTTATAATGAAAAACAGCGTTGTCAGTCACCGCCAAGAAATGGCTGTTTTAGAAAGAGAGCCGACAGCTCATTTTCAGCTTGTTATATGGATTTTGCACTACAACAAAAAGCTTGTTTATTTATTTTTTATTTTATTTATTTGTTTTTACTGCATGGACACCCAGAGGGGGCTTGGAGAGATTTATGCCTGAGGAAGTTTGGGTGCTGCTAGGCTCCAGAAAGGCCATACCCTTAATAAGTTTAGTTGGTGAAAGAATTAGAATGTATAGCATGATTGAAAGACTTGAGGGACAGGTGGAGTTTTTGACACAAAGAAAGCAATGTCATGAAGTAAAAACAATAACCATTAAATAAAAAGAATAAATATTAGTGTAACAGTTGGCAAATAAAATTGGGTGTGAGACCAAATAAGAGCCTATAGCAAAGCAGGAAGAAAAGTAGGAAGGACAAGATCCAGACTTACTATACGGGGGCATTTTCCAATCACTAGAATTGGAAAATGCCCCTTATCGGAAAGTGGCACATGTCCGGGCGCTGCTTTTCCAGGAAGGATCTGAATCCAGAATTTAAAAAAGTGTAACAGTGTTAACAAAGAACTTTTTAAATATAGAGGACACGAGCTCCTGTTTAAAAGAGGAAACCATAGGTTGAGGAGGTGTAAGTTGGAGCATTCTTTGACAGAAGCAGTTAAGAAGATAAGAGGAGACTGACCAGATTTACAAAGCTGCAGGAAAGGGAAAGCAGCCAATTAGATTCTAGCTCTCACTTTCCTATCACATACTAAAAGTGTCAGCTCTAATCAGATTGGTTGCTATGGGCAATATCTTCAATTTTTCTTTCCCGCAGTTTAGTAAATCTGGCCCTGAGTCAAAGCTTAAGAGGCCTGTTAGACCCCAGTACATGCCTCTAAGTAAGGCTCTAGATCTTATCTGTAAATGTATGTACCATGTCTTTATCTCGTTTACCTCCATTTTTATGAAGCACAGTAACCATGATGCTGTTATAGGATGATGACATTTTGTTTAGTTTTACAGATTGCTATGAGAAAGAGAAAGAAAAAAGAAAAGTGAATCCTTCAGATTTTTTAACAGCATGTCATTGAACTATTTGGATGCTTATATAGATACATACCTTTCTTAGATTGTAAACAGTTGCCATTATAGACAGAAGAGTCATGAGTATTATAGCTGTGCTATATTCAATGTATTCTGTAGCTATCCACATGCTTAAAGAGTAGACTTGAAAAACATAAAAAGGGTTGAAAATCTACAAAACAGAAAACAAAAAGATAAATGTGATAGCCAATGGGGTAGCAGCACTGCCGCCGCAATCGTAACTACTTCTGTACTTGTACTTGACTTCCGTAATGGGCCTTAAATATTACGCACAAGCTAGGTGTCAGCTTAAATCATATATTGTCCTTTTTGTTAAACTAATATAAAGGTTTGTAATTTAAAAATGTTTAAATCTTACAGCTGATTATAAACTACAGTGTTCAAAAATGAATGGTATAGAGTTCCCTTAAAGTTACCCTTTTGTTATACAAGACAGGTGAATATATTCACCTGATTCTAAATCATTTACAAAAGAAGGATAAATGAGTGAAAACTTGTGCTGCATACAGAGAGATTAACTGGCTTATGCTGGAAAAAATAATACTTTCAAACAAAGTGGCTCAGACTACTTTCTAACAATATACTCTTGTGTACAATTCATTATTATTTTTTCCTCTTCAGAAGATTAAAATTCAGCAGCTTTGCAAAGTGTAAGATGGTCAAAGCTTTAAAAATGGTCATTCTTTATTTATCATATTTTACCATATTTTCCTTTTTCTTTTATATAATTATAAAACATAACACATGCTGTATATCTGAAATTGGGAATGAGATTTTAGATACTTTTCTCACCAACTATTCAAATTTTGTTGCAAAGGAAAAATAGAGCTGTGATGATGCTCCAGTCACCCAAAGTGTAAGGATTTCCAGCAGCCCTGATTGTATGCAGCATGCTTAGAACTTGAATAAAAAAAAGGGGTTATACAATAGGTTGGTTGAGCGTTCAAAATGGCAGATATTATTCTGATATTCCAGGGACAGCCAATGACTGGTCCCTTGAATTTAGTATTATAGAGTATGTATATAAATATATATAAGGTCTGTTACACTTTCATAATTTGTTTACTCTGTTTACCTTTGCACAATATTATCAATTATATAGTGCAGACATTTCACACCTTGATAGAGTGTTGTTACATTTGTTCTTAATTGTTGATAGTGGCTCCAAAGCTTCTCAGTGCCTTCATACATTGAGGTAGATCCAGAACTAAGTACGCTAGCCAGAGACGTAAAAACGCTATTCTGCATGTCCTGCGCATGCACGCAACAGATGTAACGACATGTAACTCTGAACGTACGTACCAGACTGCTATCAACAGCGTAACTACGAACAAAGGGGCGTGACAGCCATTACGTTTCGTAGGAGGGGTGAGGCATTTAAATGGTACAGTATGGGCGTGCTTAGGTGCGTAAGTATGTGCAGCCATTACGGCCGACAGGAGTTACACTTGGAAAAGTTAAGGTAGGGTTTGGAAAGCGGAAAACGGCTAAACTATGTACAACCAAGGGAAGTGCCAAGGGGAGGGCATTGTAAATACGCTACGCTAGGAAACGTAATGGAAACGTAGCTCTGGATCTGGCCCATTTTGTGTATTAGGCTTAATTTCCCACAGTATGGAATCCACAGCAACAGACACTTACTGTTTTTAAAAGCATAATCTCTGGCATTTTTATTGCACTTTGATTAGGAGTGGCGGCTCAGTATTTTCTTCAGTGACCTCATATCTTTAATATTACATTCAAAAAACCTGTCATTTGCTTTCCCTTAAATATAAGTGTAATACCTGTCATTTTGCAAGCTCACCAGCACCGATCTATTGTATAACTCCTTTTTAATATCAAAATGTAGTCAAAGGTAAAAGATAACAGAAAATGTCATGTTACCCACAGTCAACCTTAATCAAATATGTCAAAAGGCTAGGAATATTTTATCATTATATTTGCTTCCACATAGCAATGAAGACATATATTATTATTCATTTCACTTAGTCCTGAATGGGATCATATTTCAAACAAATGGCTTACATACATGTTTGGTGTATGAAGATATTCTATGCCACAAAATCGTACACCTGGAATGTTCAGTACACATACAGTAAAACAAATAGCGATTGTACAGAACAGTTGCAGGTAAGGAAAGAAGAAGTGTCACATGTTAGACAGGAATGTTTGATCAGAGATTGTTAGGGATATGAACAAGTTTTTCAAGAAATAAAATATCACACAGCTCAGCGTTATGCACTACATGCACTGACTGGATTAGATCCTAGTGAGTGATGTACAATGGTTGTTCTCATAGTAGCCAAGGAAAATCAGCCTAAACTGTGATTGATGAACACTGAAGTATGTTTTCTGTTAGCTCATGTGACAGTAACCAAATCCCTAGGGAATGAGCCAACCACTGGTTTTTAATACCAGAACCCCAGACTCATTATAGAATTGGGCCTTCTCCAAATTTGTTACAAAAAAAAAAAAAAGTCTGGAATCTATTGGTGAAGTGAATACTACTCATTAGACATTGTTTATTGTTAAAGGTTCAAGGTTCAGTCAGTTCCAACAATTGGTGGACACATTTGTTGTTACATAATTTCACTTAACAACAAATCCAGACCCTCCAACACGACCCATTCCATTAGGTACAATTTAATCCGTTTCTGAGCTTCAAACTGTCACTCACCTGAATTACCGTATATACTCGAGTATAAGCCGAGTTTTTCAGCACATTTTTTTGTGCTGAAAAAGCCCCCCTCGGCTTATACTCGAGTACTAAAAAAAATAATAAAAAAATCCTACATTTAACTTACCTTTGCGGTCCCTCTGGCGGTCCCTGCGTCTGGCTCTCTTCCCCACAGCTCTGCCTCCGGCTGTCTCCCCGCGGTGCGTGCTGCACAATGACGTTGTGGTGACCTTAGGTCACCCAACGTCATTGTGTAGCGCGGGATGCGAGGGAGATACCTGGAGGCAGAGCTGCGGGGAAGAGAGCCAGACGCAGGGACCGCCGGAGGGACCGCAAAGGTAAGTTAAATGTAGGATTTATTTTTTATTTTTTTTAGCACTCGAGTATAAGCCGAGGGGGGCTTTTTCAGCACAAAAAATGTGCTGAAAAACTCGGCTTATACTCGAGTATATACGGTAATTCAGGTGAGTGACAGTTTGAAGCTCAGAAACGGATTAAATTGTACCTAATGGAATGGGTCGTGTTGGAGGGTCTGGATTTGTTGTTAAGTGAAATTATGTAACAACAAATGTGTCCACCAATTGTTGGAACTGACTGAACCTTGAACCTTTAACAATAAACAATGTCTAATGAGTAGTATTCACTTCACCAATAGATTCCAGACTTTTTTTTTTTTTTTTAACAAATTTGGAGAAGGCCCAATTCTATAATGAGTCTGGGGTTCTGGTATTAAAAACCAGTGGTTGGCTCATTCCCTAGGGATTTGGTTACTGTCACATGAATGGAGGCAGACATTAAGGGGCAGATATGGAGGCAGACATTAAGGGGCAGATATGGAGGCAGACATTAAGGGGCAGATATGGAGGCAGACATTAAGGGGCAGATATGGAGGCAGACATTAAGGGGCAGATATGGAGGCAGACATTAAGGGGCAGATATGGAGGCAGACATTAAGGGGCAGATATGGAGGCAGACATTAAGGGGCAGATATGGAGGCAGGCATTAAGGGGCAACTATGAGGTAAGTCCAATGTTTCAGCCAGGCAGGGAAGGGGCAGAGACTGGCAGGACACACACAGAGGGGGCAGACTGACTGGCAGAACACACAGAGGGGGACACTGGATACTGGGTGCTGGATACACATGATGATACAATTAATGACATTTTATTGGTATCTATTTTTAATTTGGAAATTTACCAGTAGCTGCTGCATTTCCCACCCTAGGCTTATATTCGAGTCAATAACTTTTTCCAGGTTTTTGTGTCAAAATTAGGTGCCTTGGCTTATATTCGGGTCGGCTTATACTCGAGTATATACGGTAACTGATATTTAAAAAACTATTTTCCTCTTCAACAAAGGAAGCTACTATAGTATCTGACAGTTGGAACCTGAGAAGCAGAGTATTTTGTGCCTAATGCAATGGGTCAGGTTGGAGGGTATGCAAATCGGTTTTGTAATCTACACAAGATGATATGTAAAATGAAGGACACACAAGAAGTCAGAAGCCAGCAAAGGAAACCTGTTTTTCTGATGCTGGAAAGAGTTCTGTTCATGTTTGAATAAGTTGGTTGATGTCATGTGGCCACTAACACAGGGAGAGGAAGTAATGGTTCACATAGAAGAGAGATGTCATGGAAACCGGAAATACTATTGTATACAGAGGAGATGAGCCACATGTATGTATAGTATGCTGATACAAGCTACTAAATGCTTTCATAATATGCACACATTCATTTCTTTTCAATATTGACTCTTATTATCTTACCTCTTTGGAAAGTAGTTTCCAGATTGGAATAACCTTCACCGTAATTGAGTTTAGCCCGCAAATTCTTTTTCTGCCAAAACAAATCACTATCTGTATAACAGTTTAAAAATGACATCCATATATAAAAGTAAACAAAATCATGTTTTAATTGCAATCTTTTAAATATATTGTGATAATAAATGAAAAAACATTTTGCAGTTACAATATGTCACCATTTGCAGCGGAATACAAGACACTGACACAGGGAGGAAGAGAGTGAAGTGTATGTTTATCTATAAGTAAGTGTAATCATCATGCATATCTTCATAATAAAGCTTTTATTGTATTTCTAACGTATTGTAAAATCATAAAAGTAGTATGAAGATTGTGTTTCATACTGTACCTGATTTCTTGTTCTTCTTTGGTTATCCCAAAGCCATATTTTAAATGTATGTCTGAGCAAGACAAGCCCTCATCTAGAACCCTGAGAGAAAACATCAGACATGATTTTGTAGAATACAAACTTAATCCATGACTTTATATAGCAGCTATCTTTTATATTCCACACAACTCACCCAATTTTCTTAAACTTGCTCTCACAAGAGACCCAAACATAGCGTATTTTTTGGACTTGTATATAACGGACCTGAAAAGTAGGATTTTTTTCTTATTAATTAGGTCCTTTTAACAAACAGTGCTCTGTTGTGTGTTATGTAAAACAAATATATTATAATACACATGTGTATTAAATGCCCTTTTCCTTAAAACTCACTATTTGAAATTATCATAAATATTATACTGTTTATAGTGTTATATAACAGAATGAATTGAAATTCAGCTGACAAATCTGATCCAGACCCAGATTTGACCATTTGTGTACAGAGGGGCATTTCATGGAAGGAGGGGATAGAGGGGCGTAGTCAATGTATAGAATGTATGTGCAGCTCATGCAGTTTGAATCCAATCCTAAATAAAGATGTAAAGACATACAGTTTATGGCAAAACATTAGCCACTGATACAGGACATGTCTAGCTCCATGAATCTGCTGATGACTGACACGCTACAAACTATATTGTACCATTGTGGTAGCATTTAACCTTCCACTCACAATGCTAAGCTAACTGTAAGAAAAAGGACGCTTATGCTTTAAGTGTACATTTAAAAAAAAAATGCGTATATTTAGGATCTTAGAAAATTTGCATCAATGCGCATGCGTAGTAATAGTGCAACGCCGTCTACGTAGAGGTTAGGATCTTAAATTCGCTAAGAGCGCACCTTTGAATCGATCGCAAGCACTTAACATCTTAAGTGCTGCGGAAGTTTAAGATCTGAAGGATTTGCATGGAAATGGGCGGGGGGAGGCAGGGAGATGAGGGAAAGTGGGCGCAGGCAGACACTTAGGATCTCAAATAACCGCAACTACTTCCCTTAAGATCTCAATTGACAGCGCAGAGTTAGGGTTGCTCAATGGTGGTCTAACTTTAAGATCCACCGCTGTTTGCAAAGGGAGTGACTGTTTATGCAGTGGGCTGTAACCTGCTAAGATCTTAACTTAGTTGCGTATATTTGCGATCTTTTCGCAATCGCATCTCTGAATCAGCCCCAAGGTGCGTGAGTGGGCTGAATGGACTAGGGACCTTTCAGATTTTACGGTAGCTTTAACTTAGTTCTGTATAATGGCTTTTAGGATCAAAGGGGTTGTGCTTCTCCTCCCCTCACTAAGGTGGGCAGAAGGAAGCACGGTAATTGTACACCACCCACATATAAGCAGATCAGTGGTCGGAAGGACAGCTGATCTGCAAGTGTGACTTAAGTCTGCCTTATGGACAAAAGAGGTGTTCATTTCTCTCCCTCGTGTGGACAGACAGACCTGCATGTACGGAATACATACGGGCATTTGGATCCGGTCCTATATTTTTTACTATATTAACAAGTGTTTGCACAAAGCATAACCTCTATTTCCAATATACATAATTATAGAATCCTACACTTGTGTTTAAATCTCTGGGTTAATAAATCTGGGAATGTAACTTTAGTGACTGTGTCAGTACACAACCTGTTGTTCTTCCATGAGGGTTCAGAGCTGCAGTTGCGTTTGTAGACAAAAATGAATTAAGGACAAGCGCTAATAGGATAAACAGAAAGAAATGTGAGTACAGAGAGAGTACAATCAAATAGAAAGCAGCACACTGAGTTGGTGTTCTGCCCCTAAATACACAATGCAGACAAACTGTCCACTATTTTTGACTCTTTTTTTATGTGTCCAATTAGTGAGTGGCACTTGTGTTACTGTGGCCGGCTTTGGTTTAAATACATTGCGACAACCGTTTTTATATTGAATAAAAGTATATTGTTAATACAGTATTTCTGGTTTTGAGTTGCAAAATGTTTTCTCACTCCTTAAAATGGCACAACTGAATTATTCCATTTGCATTTGTGTCTGGAGGGCACCTAAGCATTTAATAAGTTGCATTTGCATTGCGTTTGTTTATTTTCATTTGGATCTGGTTCAGATCCAGAGTTTTTTGTAGATAATATATTTTTTTAACTTTCATAACAACTTTACAACACAAATTTAGAACTTGCTCTGTTAGACTCAAATAAACCTTATTTTTAATCAAATGTTAATTGAATTTGTCTTTAATAGTAAAGTAGTTAACATTTTCTTGTTAAATCTCAGTTAAAAAGGGCAGATAAATTTGGGAGAATCCAGTGGTCTTTACAGAGATGCATTTGGTGTGAAGTGCAGATGGTAAAGGGATGCAAAAACAAACCGAAATGGATACACTTTGCGGATTTCTTTTTGCAGCAGAGTTGACGCACTTTATGTTATACTAATTCTATGTTCACACTATTCGATTAAATATAATTTTATTTTAATTATTTTAATTAAAAAAAAGTTTTACTTCTATAAAATGTTATTATGCTAAGTTCATATGTGCGTAGCTTAGGATAGTTGGTCTGATTCAGACTTAAGAAAGTTCTTAAAATAAGAACTTAAAGCCACTCCTGGGCTAAACCATGTTGATTGCAGGGGAGTCAAATTTCATCTGTTGCAAACAGTACTAGTATTGAGAGGTGATATTTCCCAGGCCAAGTCTAAATAACAGTGTGATAGTGAAGCTGGTCAGTATCTGTTTTCAGTAAGCAATTTAAGGATATATCACTGCATGCAAAGAATACAATTAAATTGACTCCCCCTGAAAACAACATGGTTTTGCCCAGGAGTGATTTTAAGTTCTTATTTTAAGAACTTTCTTAAGTGTGAATCAGGCCCAGTGTGTTTAACATGTGATATTTGTTTTTGTTAGGAAACCACTCACCAGGCTACAAAGTCTAACCAAAGCCTGATGTTCACTGGAGCCCCTGATGGTGGGGACAGGCTTGGCTGCAGTACTCTGGCAGGTCGCGACCCCCAGTGGTAGCTCCTATGAATGCGGGTAAGTAGAGACAAGCATATAACAAGGGATTCAGTGAGAAAAGACAACGCCACAACAGACTGTGGACAAACAAAGGCTATCACTCACAGAAGCACATGGCAAACTCACGGAATACAGCAGGGCTGAAGCAGAGGAACGAGTAAGATGGAGGACACTGGAGAACAGATGATAAGCTGAAGGAAGAAAAAGGAATGACACACACTAGCAGGTGCTGAGAAAGCCTAGCAGCCAGGACAAATGATGGGCACAACCAACTGCACTGCAAAAATGCTGGAACAGCCGGGTCTCGCAGGGCATGGATGCGTTGGCAGCCTGTAACCATTTTATTTCATTTAAAAATCTTCAGAAACATGACTTTAGAATAATTATATGCAACAACTGCAAAAATACTGTACTTACCTTGCCTTTTGGCTTCATGATGGATTTGCATATTATGGAATTTTCATCATAAGCAACTGGATCACCTGGTTTTGCACTTTTAATAATGTTGATCTCAATCACCAGCTTTTTTATGTACCCTTTATTTTCGCCCTGTACAGAGAGTGAAGCCTTGTTTGTTTGTATGGTTCATTTATTTATATAGCTTTGTGGCATTAATACATTTTCTCTGTGTAATATTCAGAAAACACTTTGGAAAAAGAAAAAACATTCTAATATGAAATATTTCAACATTTATGGGTTTTGTAAGGTTACAGCCTTGTGGTAATATTACTATAACCCCTGAGCAAACAGAGAATGTTATTTACAATAATCCCTGAGCTGACAATAAATGTTATTTACAAAGGACAATGAGAAAATACAGATACAGTTTCTACAGTTTCTAAAATACAGTTTCTTGCACTGTGCCCCTTAATTTTGCAAATAAACCCATATTTACACCATGGAGCATAGGTGTACGGAAATAAGCTGTAGGATAGAGAACACCTTTCCCATATCAGCTTACCTAAATGAGATGTGTTGCCTACTTTCTAATTCTTCCCTCCGCTCTCCGGGCTCCGAGATCTCCGGGAGTGCATGGTTTATTGTTGCAGTTTATGAAAAGCACGTTATCAAGGCCCGCCCATCCCTAGCAACACTATAGGTCTAAAGCTGGGCACACAATAGACAGATTATCAATCCTAGCGTGTGGCTGCCTATAAACAGGACGATTTTCCCCTGGGAAAAGGGTCCCGATATCGGCACCACACACAGCAGAGGCTGGGGGCGATCTTCTCTGCTGGAGAGCCTTCAGTTTACCTATTGGCTGGCTGCAGTCTCTCTCTGATTGGCCGGGTCTCCTGTCAATCTTAACAGGAGTCCCATGCAGAAATAAAAATTATGAATGGGAAAAACTCACACTGACAGGCTGCTGACCGGTGTCCTCTCTCCCTCTGTCTGGGTATACAGCGCTGTATAGCCAGACAGATGGATAGAGGACACAGCTCTGCAGCCTGTCAGTGTGTGGGGCTCTGCAGCGCTCTGCTTTCTCTCTCTTTGTGTTAAATGTCTATCCGGCAGTCATTTTAAACAGGATGACAGAGGGCAGAGCACTAGATACCTAAGTTCAGTATCGCAGTTGGGTCCGATTATCAATCAGGGATTCTGATCAACCCTAGCGTTTTGGAGCATTTTATATTTTAAAATAAAATCTTTCCCACACACTAGAGCGATATTTGACCCAATCCACAATAATTGGAATATAATCTAGTGTGTGGCCAGCTTTACTCATTGGCAATGGCCGGGAAGAGGGTCTAAAGAACAAGCCTGAATATGAAGGCACTAAGGAACGTCTGGAGATTCTCTAGAAAGTTGCGCTACTGGTCAGGGACTGGACTGTAGTGGTAACTGCCTGGAGAGTTTTAGTTGCAGAGGAAGTCTGGTAGTAGCCTGAGTTACAGTGAAGATTATAAGGATCTTGTGCTGCAGTGTTGAAATTCCAGAAATAGCTGAGCCTGAGTGAATGATGAATGCTTGGAGAAGTGTAAGCTGCAGAAGTATAATGCTGATATAACAGGAGGATTGCAGAATGAAGCTGTAAAGTTATTTGCTGATTGCAGACTGGCTTTGCAAGGGTGTCAGCAGAATGCAGAGTGGACCTGAAAGGGTGTTTTTTGATTACGATGGAAATGCAAGGGAAAGTTGTTTGATGCAGATTGTGACTGCAAAGGAGACTTGCAAGATGATGTAGACAGACAGAGATTGCACTTAGCAGAAACAGACAGAACTGTAAAACTGGGTTTCCAAAAGAATACACAGTAACCAGAAACAAACACAAAGTACTTGTTGTACTGGCACAGATTGAACTGTTGTTCAAATTGAGCACTCACTACTCATATTGAGTATCTGGAGCATGTGACTGGCTTAGGCATAATAAGATTGGTCCACAAGGGTCGGTTGACTGGATCCAACATGGCTGCATTAATGGATAGAGCTGGAAAGCATACACATGGCGGTGTTCTGGAGCTGAGATGCGGATACACTGCATGGAGAGTCTGCTTAATGGGTAGAGGTCTCGGTGGGGCAGCAGGACTGGCGTGGACCTACCTGAAAACCGACAAAATGGCAGCACTGGGTGCGGTAAGTACCAATGTTTGTGACAAATATTCGTCAGTATGCTGCTATTCAATCATTAAAGATATTATAATACAGTGCATACACTGCAGTAACTTTTAAAACTTGCTTAAATATTGAATGTGTTAATAATTGTTAGGTTGTAAGTCTGTGTTATAGTGTTAAATTTGTGTATAAGGGTTTTTATTGGAGAAAAAAATCTCAGTCAGGCAGTTAAGCACCTATGCAATCATACTTCAGATGTGAGGGTTCTTACAATTACAATTGTATGTCCTTATGAGCATGGGTGTGGTTTGCTGGTATAATATGTCGCTTTGCGACATCATATTTCGCATATGCAGCCAGGACACCAAGGATTTTTCGCAGCTGCAATCAAGACAGCATGGACACTGTGAGTGGAGATTTTCCCTTAATGCTTACCCTAACCCTCACCCTAACCTTCCCCCTAACCCTCCCCTTCTATCAGCCTAACTTTAACCCTGCCCTAACCTTAACGATCCTCATCCCAATGAATAACCTTAACCGTTTCCTCTCAAGAGCCTAACCCTTCCTGTTCCGTAGCCTAGCCCTAACGTTCCCTGTCCCGCAGCCTAACCTTAACCCTCCACTCTCTGGAGCCTAATGTTTTCTTCCCAAGACAAGCTGTAAGAAGCTGAGAGCTTAAGACAGTGTATTTATGAATGCTAAGTGCTTTTTTAAGCTGCCAGCCTGTGACAGCCTCTTATCTCACACACTCTGCAACTCAACCACCCTCTTCCAAATTGCCTAGAATTGTATAACCGACACAATAATTGCAAAAGTGTGCACCCAGTGTTACACCAACCTTGAGCTGGTGCAGGATTTCAGGAGGAGGCGTATGAAAACATGGCTGCTAATATACTTGCAGCTGCAATTAAATGCTCCATTTTAATATAGTAAAATACCCATTTACACTGGCAAAGAACATGCAGATCTTTTTGCTGGTTTGACTACCTGCTGCTATAATAACCCCCTTCAATTCTTATAAACTGTCAAAGTGAATTTGAATAAAGCTAATGTATTATGAAATATGTAAATATTATTTATCATTATGCATTTGAATAAATTTAAATACTGATTTGCTGTGTAATTTTAGTAAAGGACTTAAGGGGGCACCAGAGAGTATCTAGGTGTACACATCTGTATGACCTGCGGCTTATAGTGTTATGAGTTCAGTTGTAAGACAAAGAGCATTGCAAATATTAAGACACTCCAAGGATGTGAGCAGCAGTAAAAGAGTTAATTGTAACTTTAGCTGTTTTTGATCAACTGTTGCTGGACAAAGACTTAAAGAACAAAACATTTTGTTTGTCATCAACAACACCACCTATTTGTGTAAAAGTTTATAAAAGCCAATGATGGCCTGATTTCAGATCACAGTGTTCAGAACTGAACTTTAATTTTATAT
>WWET01007531.1:37130-50043 GCA_011038615.1 Limnodynastes dumerilii | reverse complement strand
TTTTAGCACCTTCTTAATTCTGAATCAGGCCCTTAGTTATTACAACACATTTTATATAAGCATCAAGCACTGTTTTAATTATTATTGTCAACACCAACAATATTATACCATTTTATATTTAGAAACACTGTATAATTTTTCTTTAAGTTTCAATTCTTACTTTATAATTGACTGTACAATATAAGACTGATCCAGAGTTAGAAGTAACTAGTCAAAATGTGCAACGCTGCAGCTTTACAAACCATGGACCGGATTCCTACCCAAGTATTTTTCATCTTACAAGTGCAGTTATCTGTGTTTTGCTGCTACGAATGTATAGTAACTATTTTACGCTATCTACGTACCATTTCGATACGTAGATTGTAGATTGCGTGCATGCTGTCTTTAAAGACCACGTGTGCAATCTACGTATAGAAATGGTACATAGATAGCGTAAAATAGTTACTATGCATGCGTAGTAGCTAAAACACTGATAACTACGCTCGTAAGATGAAAAATACTTAGGGAAGAATCCAGTCCATGTTTCCATATGAGGAGGATTTTAATTATTGCACACAAATACTGAACAGATTTATCTTTCAACTCTAAATTACAGACAGACAAAACATCTCAAATCATTCCGTTTACACATTTTAAATTTGCTTCTCCTGAAATTCAACATGCTTTTACTAAGGTGCACAATGGATGAGTGGCTTAAGCCCTAACCCTGATAACAAAGAACAGTAAACACAGTGAGTTGGCATTGCTCTTGCTAGCATAGTTATGGTTTTGTATATTGAAACAAGCTACTTGTAGCTTGAAACAAGCTACTGAACATGTACGTGCCATATATACCGTAACGGATCTTCTATTGTACGGAACGTAGTTGTGTCCGATGAGGTGTTGCCTAATCCCCACAGAGGCAGAGATAGGCATGCAAATGATGGTAAGTAGGCAGCGGTAAGCACATCCGTATGGATCTGCCCAGATGGAGGAAGATCCGTGCGAAGATGTTGAGGCAGGCATATTAAAAATGCACAGAGACCCGGGAGAGGCCCAAAGGGTATATTTTATGGAAATGTTATCTCATATTAAATTTGTGCTGAACACAAGATGTGATATCATGGGTGGAATCTCAGGCTCGTATTCAGACCTCCATCTTCCGGCGTCGTCCGTCCTTAACTAGCCGATTAACGTTACTGGGCATGCGTAGCAATTAATTTACACTACTTACGTAGCGTTTCACTACGTAGATTGCGTACACACGGTCTTAAAAACTGTGTGTACGCAATTTACGTAGCAAAACGCTACGTAAATAGCGTACAATAATTACTACGCATGCCCAGTAACGTTAATTGGCTAGTTAAGGACGGATGGTGCCAGAAGACAGAGGTCTGAATACGGGCCTCAATCCTTTTTTACATCAAAGATTATATTATCTTGACAGATAAATCAAATCTTAGTTGATCACCGACAGCCACATGAGGATATTGATGATGGCGTCTACTAATATTCCATTTGGAAAATATTTATCAGATGATGTTATTGCTTGAGTGGTGCAAAATATTTTTGGGGATTCCAAAAGGTTCAAAGCTATAAAAGTTAAATAATCCAGTTAATTTGCCAGATTAAAACCCCATGTTCATAGTAGATTACATTAGTTTAAAACACATTCATTGATTACCCATGTGCTACACACATATTAAACCTTTGATCATATTAAAACAGGTGCAAGTTTAATACACTCTCTTAAGGTTTTAATGTGCCGCTGTTCTAGGTCAGAACACTATAATATAATACATTTGTAGAGTTAATTGTAAAAAGGCCTCATCCCTGGAACTCAGTCAAAGAGAAAGGTTTTGCACAAAGTATAATATATAATGAATAATGAGCAAGGCATTTTATCAGAGCAAAAAGTTAGACAAAGAAACCCTTTAATTAACTGTACCTACACATACCTTACACTGCTTCTGTGTTTTATGTAATTATAACAGATAAAAGTAAAGGAAGTTTATGGCTCAGGAAAACTCTTGTGGAACTTGTATCCTTGGAACAATATATTATTTTGAAGCACATCTGAATATAAAAGTAGGCTCTCTCTACAGAATTTATCATACAAGAGGATAACATAGTAGGATAAGACCATGTAATCTTATAATTAATGCAAACTGAGTAAGCATGAAATGAAAAGGTCACGTTAAAATAAATAAAAGAAAACTAAAATACTGAATGATTTATCTTTAAAGTCATAAAGAAGGTAAGACGGACCATTTTGTTTCATCCAAGTTTCAGCACAAATATTCCTTGATGAAATGAAGGTGTGGAACAGTCGGGAAGTCTAAGATGACTGACTAAGATGTCCTTTAAAACTTATGTCCTTTTAGCTGGTTTGGCTGTTAATTGCTTCTCCCTTTCAAATTCGCGCTCTCGTTGCTGTTCCTGTTTCAGATTTTCCTCCTGCTTTTTTTGCTGTAGCTTCAGTGCTCGCTTCTGGAACAAGAAAATAAAACCATTAACAACTGACAGTCCCTTATTTCATGCCAGGACGATTTAAAGTGCATGCCTTAATATGCTGGTGTGTGGGCTAAACTGATACTTCATTGAAAGCAGTCTATCATTACTGTAGGAACCAGTGGCATCACTAAGATTTGTGTAGTTGGTAATAAAATATTTTATTTCAAATTAAAACTCACTTTAAGTTTTGATGTTTTTTCGTGAAGCAGCATCATTTCCTTCCTAATATTCATTGATGTGGTGTGGTAATACTTGGCTTCTGAAAACTACAATAAAGTAAAACAGTTAATGTTTTCCAGTCAATAGCAAGTATTCTTTGAATAAATCATCTAATATTAAACATTTCTGGAGTGAGCGCATGCATGCATGCAAACACACACACACACACACACACACACACACACACTGCTCGGCACATGATTTAAAGGTTGTGACGTAGGGAAGAGGGGATTATACAGTGAGAAATGAATGAGCTATGGAGCCTTTTTTAAATTGGAGTTTTTTTTTTAAATGTACAGAAAGGTCTAATATGAGTTGTTTTTTTAAAGGTACAGAAATGTCTAATATGTAGGTTTTAAAAGTACAAAACATATTGGTAAACAAATTTATGTTCACAGACACTAATATTTTGCAACAGATGCCAATCAGAAACTAAGGTGTAAAGTTGGGTACACACAATGGACCAGATTTACTAAGCTGCAGGTTGGAAAATGTGGAGATAAATAGAGAACACGTAGGGTATGGTCTGAGCAGGCTTACAAGCAAAAATATACCCCTTAACCAGTTGTGTATGATCGAGCACTAGAAGTTACTGTATCCACCATAGAGATAATGCGTGGAAACCTCTCTTGTGAATATGTGACAGCAACACAAAAGAGAAACACAAAAGGAAAATAAGAATGGGGGTTAAAATTGTGTGCAAATACCTCCCACAAAGAAATAAACAACAGATAGTATATCAAAACAATTCAATGCAATATAACCCCTTATGAAATAACATTACTCGTACATTTAAGGCCAGATTTACTAGACTGCGGGTTTGGAAAAGTGGAGATGTTGCCCAGAGCAACCAATCAGATTTTAGCTGACATTCTCAAGTATGTAAAAAGAAAGTGGGAGCTAAAATCTGATTGGTTGCTATAGGTATCATCTCCACTATTCCAAACCCGCAGCTTAGTAAATCTGGCCCTATATGTTTTTTCTGACAATCCGATAAATGTTCTTACAATTTCAACGATTCATCCGTACACACTACACAAGATTTACAGGCAGATCTGTGATTTTCTGCTCCCCAAACCCTCTGCTCAAACAAAAAAAATAATATGTACACCCTCAAAAGACAGCCCTAGTGCAGGAAACAGAGGACGAGTCGTCTGAAATAAGATAGGAATAGCGTACACACTTGCCCAGATCCAAATTTAACAACAGATGGGTAATTACACATGCCACATTATGTATGTGCAAGACAGAGGCCAATTATGTATGGTATGCAGTACGATCGATGCATTCCGTGCAGCAACGGCCTCCGATGGTGCAGCATTACGCAACTGCCCCATTTTGCGTGGGGCAGATGCGTAAGATTTAAGGTAGGGACCAAGGTTCTGAAGGTCCATGAGTGTGAGGAGAGTCCAGTCCACAGTTTGCAAAAAATTGGAAGTTTTAAATGAAGCTATAAAACAGTGTTATGTACTTCACAATAATAAGGCTTAATCATTGCAGTCTACAATATTATTTCAAACACCTTATCTTGTGATCTGCACGAAAATCTGGTAAAAACCATGGAGTGTGTACCCAGCTAAAGTCGATGTAATAAGCAGAAGAACAGAGCTTGGAAGTTGGTGGGCTTTTTTGGAATGAATTAGCCACCTACTGCCAACATACAAACTTGAATTATGCATTAAGTCAATATGTCACCAAAAAAATCTGTGACTGAATGCAGGCAATCACATTATTATTAGAGCATTGAATTAAGTTAATTATGGAGTGACATATAACTCACCAAAGAATTGATATCAAGAACTGAATTACACTCTTTGAATTTTGAGATTTCCTGGTCAAGGGTGTCTAATAAAACCACCTGATTTTGCCTAGAATAAAACATATACTAGCATTAGAACACAAAAAACCACTCTCTCCTTCCTCTACATGCAAATGTAGAAACTCTGAATGTACATAAATGCCTTGACAAAATAAAAAAATCATATATAAATTTACACATTAAAAAAACGCGAGAAAAATATTGATAAATAAAAATAAATATATATATTGCGTTTTATATACATATAAAAAACCAGGTGCGCTCACCAAGAGTAAGGTGTAAATAGTTTTCAAGTTTCCACAAGCAGAAGTCCAAACCATCCATTAAGCGTTTCGTCATAATCGTGACTTCATCAGGAGGCCCCCCTGATGAAGTCACGATTATGACGAGACACATTGAACCCTCTTCACACACATCGCGGCCGGTGATTTACCTCTGATACAAGGAACCAGGACACTGGTAAACTCTACAGACCTGTTATCACAGAGCCAACTTATGTTACACTTGTCTACTGTTTTTTAACTAAGTCCATCTGGTACGAATATTTTCAAGTGTGCTGGCGATTGTAAAATAAAGTTCAATGCACTATGTGGCGCCCCCTCTTTCTTTCTATTCACACACACACACAATATATATATTGTATTGTATTTTACTCACATGTATCCCTGAGGAAAGTTTTGTTAAAAAAACTGAAACTTTGGATTAAGGAATTGTGACCTCTTAAATTTATTCTTAGTCTCTGAGTCTCATCGTTGGAGTGCCTCTCCCCTTGGACTGTATATGTATATATCTATATATATCTATTTTTTTTTCCTTTATATTTATTGTATTTTTACACCCAAGACAGACATAGATATTATACAAACCTTTATTCCCTAATTAAGTTTTTTTTATTTTTTGGACTTCAACAAAATAACTTTTTATTTAATTATTCAGAACCACAAATTAGTTAGTTGGATTTTTTCATGGTTCATCTGTATTTTTACATTTATTCTTTAAAAACGTATTACCATCTAGGCGTATTTTTCTACTGAGACAGTCATGCAGGTTTATATTTTGTTTTCCTGAATTGTGTTTTAGGTCTTTCAACTAACCAGTACTAAGAATTTATCACTCACTCACAAATAAGATGCACAAGTGTACGTTTACACGTAGACCTGTGCTGCAGGCAGAAATTCACACAGAATATTTACCTAAATACATATGGCATTTGGAGGATAAAATATAGGGTAATAAAAGAGAAGTGTTCTAGTAGGTCTACAGATGTTTACTCTATACATACGTAAGTTCCTGTAAGGCAAGCTTTGAGTTTTGAAGATTGGGCAAGTAGTGGGAAATAAGGCCCTCACTAAGCTGTTCCACGGCAGATGAGTCAAAGGACAGCAGATTTTCTGGTAAGCCTTCATCAATGGCATCGTTACTTGTCCCTGCAGACAATTTTAACATAGCATGAATAAAAGAACAAGAAAAACAATTTTACAGAACATTTTTCAAATGGATCACATTCCCTTCAAACCTCACAGATGCATGCAGATTAAATTCTGAGCAGTCTTGGTTTTGTATTACAAATATGGATGGAAAATACTTTATTTTATTATAATTGACTTCACTTAGAGAATGAAGGCTACATGAATCACCCATAATGTGACAAGAGTACTCTGTGGCACTGTAATTTACAAATGGTGCGTATGTATAAAAAGTCTGGACACATACTATACTACTGCAGATAGCTCTGCTATTACAGTATATGAGCAGTTGATTTGTTCACACACTTAATGCAGAAGCAATACATAATATTCATTGAAGTGTGCTTATTAAGGCAGTGTTTCCCACACACTTTCCTAAGGGACTCCTGCACTCTGTGTTTTTTATGTCCCCTTTTGAAGAACAGGTGTATTTATTACAAAAGGAATTATTGTAAAAATATTCACAATGTGTCAGTAATTATTTAACTAGTGACTGTATAAGAAGAACTGGTAAGCATGGACTATAAGGCGTCCTTGAACTGTTTGAGGTTCTTCTTTAGTAAGCAAAGAAAAATCTCAACAAACCCCAACCAGAATTTTAGACCTGGGAAATAGGGTGAGGTGGAGGAGCAACAACACAGACTTTAAAAACTGGCTAACCAGCGGTAGCTTTGCATACCTTTTCCTCTCTGTATGCCCACTGAAATCGCTGTGCAAAAAGAGCCCAGATGCTGATTATGGAGAATTATTAATGGGGGCTTAAGAGCACCCTGTAACCGTTGAGATGAAACCAATGCGAAGTGATCCAGTTTTAGGGGAGTTAAGGTCCCGATCGGACCTCCCATTTGTGTATGCTGGACAGACCTTTGCCTGGGGAGCCTGGTCTGAGCCTTCAACTGATGGATTTGCCAGTTAGCAGTGGTGAGTATGGCACTATCCAGCTGTTATCATTCTAAATATCTCAGATGAAAACTTCATAGGGGGGTGGCAATTGGTCTAGGATGTGTAATGGAGTGGTTGGGGTCCAGGTCAGACCTCATAACAGAATGCGGCTGGTGGAACTTTGACCCAGGAAGCCTGTTCAATGAGTTGGATGTCAACAGCTTAGCATCGCTGAGAGGAAACCAAGTTGGATCCTGGCCAGATTTTAGATAGGTTGGAGGCCTGGTAAGACAAGCTGTTCGTGAGCGCTAGGCAAAATGTTGACCCGTGGCTATTCTGGGCGTTCCACTGGATGAATATGGATGACAACACATCCCAATTTAGGAGCAACTGTCTCAATTGGTGGGCTGCAAAGCAATGGGGCTTATGGAAAAGAGGGTGTGGTTTGAACAAATAAGGTCATTTATAGGTGCAGAAAGAGGAGGTAGCTTATATCGAATGATGTTTAATGACATTAACAAAAACCGTACATATCGTCAAGCAGTTAATTATTTTTAAAATGTTGACAGTTACATCCAACTCATTGATAACTTAATAACGAGGCCTAGTTCTCATTTAGTAAAGTTAGGGGACTTACTAAATGAGGGGCAGCACTTTCACATGCCTAATCCCCACTATACAAGCATGGAATTAATTTCCGGGGGGTGGGGGGGTCCCGACTAGGAACAAGTGCTCACACAATGGACAATCCACCTTGTATGGTAAAAGTAAAAGGGAAGAGAGCACTCGAAAGTTCGGAGAGTAGAGGATAGTCTTGGATGCAACAGTAAAAAAGGAACAAATCTGCACCCAGTTGTACTGCAGAAAAAGCAAATTTTAAAATTCCCCAAAAATTAGTTGTGACTTTTAAGATTAATTCTGAATTAGAGCTTAAAAATGAAGCTCTTCTGTGTTTGTGTTTATTAAATCAAAATGTATTTGCCCAGCATCAGTTGCAATCTCCGGTTAGAAAGTGTGGCTTCCAAAAAAGAGATATTTGAAAGTTACTTTTCGAATGTCCCTTTATCCGAAGCTTACACTTTTAGAAAAAATTTTTTATGAATGGGTGAGTATGCCGTTCAGCATACTCACCCATTCACTTTCGGAAAAGAAAAGATCTGAGTAAAATCTTTCTGTGGGGTTAGGGTCAGGCTGTAGGGAAGGGAGGGTTATGGTCAGGCTGCAAGTTAGGGAGGGTTAGGGTAGTGAGAGGAGAGGGTAAGGGTAAGAATTAGTAGTGGGGGACTTTTTAACTACACTTTTCAGAGCACCGAAAGCGCGGTGGTCTGTGGATCGATTACAATGCCTCCTCGAGGCATATGCAATTGAAATCCCAGCCAGTTTGTAACTAGCTGGGAGGAATCGGTAATGTCAACAATGGGACTTTCTATACAGGGACCCACACCCCTGCCGCTTATTCCACACAGATACTGACCAGCTTAGACTTGGGCCAATACCATACAACAGATGCAATTTGCTTCCCCTGAATTTCAACACGGTTTGTCCAGGTGTAGCTTTCTACCTGATTTCAAACTCTGGATCCAGTCCATAATGGGCATATGCAATCGAAATTCCAGCCAGTTCGCAACTGGCTGGGGAGGAATGGCCAATTCAAAAATCGCCCATTCAGACCGGAGCCCCACACCCGCCTAGCATGCATAAAAATACAAAAATAAGTCAGGATTAATATGCATCCTCACATTGCAACATGGTTTGTTCAGCCGCAGCTTTGCACTTTTTGGTACAATTACTTAAAATCTGGATTAGCCCCTCTCTCTCACTGACACCAAATCTATGACCTTCTCTTTTTTCCTGGCTGTTATGAGATCTGACACAAACAGTCCCCTTTTATTTCTTGTATTGCCAAAATGCAGTGGATTATAAATCACCACATGTATTCAATTATGTATGCTAAGTATAAACATGACATGTCACGATCATTGACATACTGTAAGGATCAGACTACCCTAACCAAAAAGAAAAAATGAATCCAGCCAAAATTACAGCTAAATGTAACAGAAAAAAAGAGCTATTTAGCTCTGAACACCATTGTGCCTCAATTTCTACAAATCAAGTACAACTTGCAAGTATATCAAACCTAAAATAAAAAGGATTGAGCCAAAATCCAAACCGGATTACCTAGCAAATGCTCAGTACTCACAGTTATGTCAATTTTGAATACAAAGAGGTTGAATATTATTACAACAAATGAGTTAAAGAACTTATGGCTTCATTTACAAAACCTCAATGCCTTCGTTTTCATAAGATAAAGACTGTTTTCACCGGAAAATGGTCTTTATCTCATGAACATTAAGGAATCACCATTTACAATGCAATAATCGTCATGGGAAACCATGGCAATCATTAAAGAGGGTGTGGTTTGAACAAATAAGGTCATTTATAGGTGCAGAAAGAGGAGGTAGCTTATATCGAATGATGTTAAATGACATTAACAAAAACCGTACATATCGTCAAGCAGTTAATTATTTTTAAAATGTTGACAGTTACATCCAACTCATTGATAATTTAATAACTTGAGGCCTAGTTCTCATTTAGTAAAGTTAGGGGACTTACTAAATGAGGGGCAGCACTTTCACATGCCTAATCCCCACTATACAAGCATGGAATTAATTTCCGGGGGGTGGGGGGGTCCCGACTAGGAACAAGTGCTCACACAATGGACAATCCACCTTGTATGGTAAAAGTAAAAGGGAAGAGAGCACTTGAAAGTTCGGAGAGTAGAGGATAGTCTTGGATGCAACAGCAAAAAAAGAACAAATCTGCACCCAGTTGTACTGCAGAAAAGGCAAATTTTAAAATTCCCAAAATATTAGTTGTGACTTTTAAGATTAATTCTGAATTAGAGCCTAAAAGGCCGCATATACGCAATCTACGTATCGAAACGATACGCAGATTACGTACAATAGCTACTACGCATGTGCAGTAGCTATTGTTCATTGAATTACGGCCGTCTATGGAAGACGGACGCAGTTCTGGATCCGTCCCTATGTCACTAAAGGTCCCGCAAATCATCGCAGGCATCACCGGAGAGGTAAGTACCATATTTCCCCATGTATAACACGCACCTTTTTTTAACAAAAATAGGGTATTTAAAAACAGGGTGCGTCTTATACAGGGGGGTTACCATTTTAACATCCGGCTGCTGGTCTGGAGTCAGAATGCGGCTGGATGTTAAGATGATGTCTAGGCTGCAGCTTCCTCTCCTCCAAAGCTTTCTAACCTTTGCGGATCATCCACTGAGCGGGACTGTGGCCACAACATGAAGTCCCGTGGTGGCCGAGACTGGGATATGAAGTCCCGCGGTCACAGGCTGCGGGACTTCATTTCCCAGTCTCAGCTACCGCAGGTCAAGACTGCGGGACTTCATTTCCCAGTCTCAGCTACCGCAGGACGTCATATTGTGGCCACAGTCCTGCTCGGTGGATGATCCGCAAAGGTAAGAAACCTGAAAGTGGGGAGAGAGCTTTTCCCCATGTACAAGATGCACTTTTAATTTTGGGACCCCAAAACTAAGGTGCGTCTTATACAGGTGTGCGTCTTGTACATGGGGAAATACGGTAGTAGTAAATATGACTAACGAAGATGCAAGGCTTTGCTCACCGAGAAATTGGTCCTTGGTCCTTCAGGTCACTTGGATCTAGCTGTGGAATAACTAAGGGAGCTAATGGGCCTGGAGAAGAGGGGCAGCTGCACACCCTGCACCAACAGAACTCTAAGCTGTTACAGGCTTGCAGCTTAAGACAGTGCTAAGCACTAACTCTATTAATGCTGAGAACTGTTTATAAATACATTGACAGCAGTTTTAACAATGTATCTATATTATGTTACACACTAGTAACATCAGAAAAGGTCCTTTAGCCCACTTGGATCTAACATTTACAAAAGTTAATTTGTGAACTAGTTAAAGAAAAAATCTATGTTCTATAGAATTTATTTACATATTTCATTATAACCCACCTACCTGCTACAACACTGTGCCCTTGGTGGAATATATCACTATCTACAGACTGACCATCACTCTTGCTTTCTTCCTCCATGAAAACCAGCCTTTCTCCGGGGAGAAAACATTCAGCTACTTTCAAGCTGAGACATGTGACCAACAGGACTGAAACCCCGGAAATAGCTCGATCGCTTTCTCTCAGATCTTGTTACTAAAATGTTGATGTTCATAAAGCTTGAAAAAAAAAAATTCGTTTGCGTTAATCCATTTTGTACCGCTAGAGGTCACTGTGTTACAATTCAACAAATAAAAAGACCAAGTCTCACATCCTGGTATTGCAGGACAACAGGTCCCTATTGGTTCTCTCAGCGAGGGACTAGCAGGGTACGAGCTGCTTTCAACTACAAGTGGATAATACTGTTTAAACAGCAGCTCCTCACGTGACATTCCGTTTACCGCACGCTTTTGTTGTGTCACGTGAGGTGCTGCTCGCAGTGCAAGTCCCTGCAGTGTCATGTGACGGGTTGTTTGAAGAGCACACAATTCGAACCCGGAAGTGGCGGTGTCTTGGCAGAACGGGTAGCGGGCGCTGTATCTCCCGTCAGGACAGCCGCGAAACCGTGCCATGTGGCGGCCGCACGCCTGGTGGAGCAGTGTCCGTCAGAAGCTCCGCAGAGGGGAGCAGCCGCCCTACCTGAGCGATGATACCGGCTTTGATTACACGGATGAGGCGGTTGTGGAAGAGGACGGGCTCCCCCGCTTCAACAAGCTGCGGGTGCTGGTGGCGGACGATGTCCCGATCGTTAATGGCGGCCATCTGACTTTGACTTCAGATGACGACTCGCTGCTGGAGCGGGATGTTCCGCAGGCTCGAGCGGAGCCGTGCGAGAGCTGTCTCCAGGAGCGGGACCAAAAGAAGCTGAGGATAGTGAAGAGGAGACTGGGACTGGCCGCTGTCCTCTATTTGCTTTTCATGGTGGGCGAACTTCTGGGTGAGTGAAGTCCTGACTGGGGCAATATATATCCAGAATCCCTTATCCCAATTACTTATTCTTTAACCTCGTTAATAAGTTCAAAAAATGCATTGCATGAAAGAAGGAGCTCATCTATATGTGGGACTATACAAGCTGTAACAAATCCGACACATGCAGCTCATCACTATTTTATGGTATGCATGTGGAGCAATTTCTCAACTGCTGAGCATAAAAAGTCCCATCCTCAGGGCTTTATCCAGACTTAATAAAGTCATGCTGTGTGTGTGTGTGTGTGTGTGTGTGTGTGTCACACATATGGAAATAGCCTGAAATGATGTACTTCATATGTGCGGTACATAAAAACTCCATATGGGATGCGGCCACCCTATGCTGCATCCGGTACAGAATTAATTCTCCGCACGGGAGGCTGCTTAGCTTGGTCTAGCTTAGAATCTGCGAACCACATATCAGAAAACAACCATGTCTCGGCATCCTTGTTTGTAACCCCTCTATCGCTCTCATTCTGTTAGCGCCAATGTCATCTCATGACCCAAAGAACAATTTCTTTGTTCATTTAAATCTCCTTGGTCATGCATGAAATGTACGACCATTTTGCTGTCTTTAACCATTGACGATAAATTAATTGTTCGAATGAGCGTATCCATAATAAGTCAAGCCTATTATCAATTAATCATTCCTATTACAACACATACCACTGTCCCCACCTTCACTATCTCCCCTTACCAGATGTAGTGGAGCTTACAGGAATCTACCTGTCCCAGTCACATCAAGTGTCACTCTTTTTCATCGCTGGCCTTAACAAGTCCTAGGCAGCCAGAACCTTTCTTCTAGCACAGCAAAGTGGAGGGAATATAACCGGAAAGGTCCAGCCAACCTTTTCTGCTCCATTCACCAGATATGCTATGTAATCTTTTCTAGGTTTCCTTAGAGAATCACAAGTGATATAATGAGCAGCACCTGTGGAGCTTTTAAAATGTGACAGTTAGTAATGAACACACCTGTGCTCCAGCAGTGAGACCTGGAAAACATGCACTGTTAG
>WWET01007531.1:5781-34082 GCA_011038615.1 Limnodynastes dumerilii | reverse complement strand
TGCGATATGAACAAGAATGCTGTGTAAGGATAGTAAACACAATAGGATGCTAAACATTTTTTTGTTAAGTGTATTTAAATAAGTAAATGTTTTGGGACTATGCTTGTGTAGCTGTAGAGGAAAGAATTGTAGGTATGAAGGAATAAAATGCAGACATAATGATAAAGCAAGGCTGTAAATACAGAAAGGTATGTTCCAACAAATTATGTAGTCCAAAGTATACCCTTAAGGATCAAGTAGAGTTTTAGATGGTTGCAGTGTAGGCCAGGCAATCCTGAATGAAGCAATCAGGGTCATCCATTGTTTCTTGTGCAGTGGCACAAACTTTAAAGTTGGTGTTTAATGTTGTCCTTAGTTGCATAGATGGTATTCAGTTGTTTCCCTTTGTTTTCCTCCTGTTAAACTCCAGTTTAACTCTAAATTTTACACACACTTAAAAACTATGCACTAGATGCAGCCAAGGCATGCAGCCTACTCTATCCTATTTAAGTATAGCTATATCAGGTGAGGATGATTTCTAATAGACTACAAAGACTCCTTCCACTACAAGGCCATAAAGCCTTGAAATAACAAACAATAAGGCCCTGGAATGCTAGACACAGTTTACAAATCTCTATATGTGAAAAATATCTATCTCAACAGCAACAAAACTCTTATTGCATATTACCTAATAATGATGTTTATATCTGCTATACCATACCTCCCAGCATTTGAGAATTGGAAAGAGGGACAAAATTTAGCGACACGGTAGAGGTGGTGTGTCTTTTACCTCCCAGTGGGCGTGTCTGGGGAAAGTGGGTGTGTCTTGCACCGCAGCGGATCTAGTGCCTGCCCCTTTTATTAATTCAGCCATCCATATGTCTGCCCCTTATTATTTCTCCAAACAGCCATATGTCCGCCTCCATGTCTGCCCCATTCATTATTTGTCCAGCTTCCATATGCCTGCCCCTTTATTATTTGTCCAGTCTCCATATGCCTGCCCCTTTATTATTTGTCCAGCCATCCATATCTTCCCCTTATTAGTATGTCCAGCCATCCATATCTGCCCCTTATTAGTATGTCCAGCCATCCATATCTGGCCCTTATTAGTATGCCCAGCCATCCATATCTGCCCCTTTATTATTATGCCCAGCCATCCATATCTGCCCTTATTGTGTCCAACCATCCATATCTGCCCCTTTATTATGCCCAGCCATCCATTTCTGCCCCTTATAATTGTGTCCAGCGATCCTTGTATGTCCCTTATATTTATGTCCAGCAATCCATAAATAATCCCCTTATTATTTCTTTTCTCTTACTTAACTTTTAGAGTCTTCTCCCTTCCTCTGTGGCGCTGTCTCTCTGTCACTTCCTCTCTGATGACAGCGGTCATCCTACGGGAGCCCTGTAGGACCAAATCTCTTTTCTATAATGGCAGTGACCGCATAGGTTCGGTCACTGCCATTCACAGTAACAGGTTTGGTCTTACAGGGCTCCTGTACTGTGCTGGAAAAGTCAAGCCGTGTATATCGCTTTACAAGAAAAAAAAAGTCTGATCTCCTGGGACAAGTTGTGGGGCGGTTGGGACAGTGGGACTGTGCCGCTGAAATCGGGACAGTTGTGAGGTCTGCTATACAGAGATAGTCAACAGAATAAATGAACCTTCATTATGAAGGCCTATCACTGTGAGTAATGACACATTTTAATAACATGTTAAGGAAATAGTACATGATTGCACAAGTTTTATACAATATAGTTCATGCCACACCTAAAATGCGCTGCTAAATTGAGACTGAGAATTTAGGGCTACAACTCTTTTACCACGTGTTCCAGATGTTGGACCTGAGTCACAGATAAGAGTGAGTAAGGTGAGTGCAGATCCGCACCTAACTCACTCTTCCAGACCCCAACCTGCCCCCTGTTTTCAGGTACCTTATGGCACTTACGAGTACCATAGGGCTACCTTATATCTCCTCGTGCAATGTAGATAGCATAAATGACCTACTACGCATGCGCGTTAAGTCATTCCGGCCAGATACGCACTTAAGAAGCAGAAGCCTCCTAAGTGTGAAGTAAGCCCGTTGTGCTTATATTGATTTTTTTTATTGAAGATTTAGATTTTTGGTCTTTTTTTGAAACTCTGTTAATATTATTTTTTTATCTATGCATAACAGCTTATTATTTTGCATATAAACATTTAAGAACTTTTTTTTTCAGTCCTTTTTTTTTTCTTTAAAAGATCAACATGTTCGGTCACTGCATTTGAAATTATTAATGTATAATCGATATGTAAAAAGGGACAATATCTACTCTGACCTGTTAGAGCTTGTGAAATAATGTGAATACTGTGACTTGATTTGTTTTCTCTGAGAAAACTTTGTATATTGTATACTGCCTAGCAAAACCTATTTTAGGTTTTACACTCGGTACAGTTTTATGTAATTATCCAGTTATATTAATGTTTAATCCTTTTTTATAACAGGTGGTTATATTTCAAACAGTCTTGCAATTATGACAGATGCACTTCATATGCTTACTGATCTCAGCAGTATTATATTGACCTTGCTTGCACTGTGGTTGTCTGCAAAGTCTCCAAACAAACGCTTCACCTTTGGATTTCATCGCTTAGGTAGGTTTACAATTAACTTGTTTAAAAAAAAAAAAAAAAAAAAAAGGAACAAACAAAAAAAAAAAAAAAAAAAAAAAAAGGATGCAACTGTGAACACATTACTATGTACTTTTTCTACATAACGGTATACATCGAGAAAACCTTGGCCTGGAACTTAAAATAAGTTATTTTATTCTGGGTTGCAGCAGTCAAAGCCGAAAGAACCTAAAATATTAAGACTTCTTAAACTTTATACCCGTTTGCTACTGTGCTGACACTTGTCTCCATGGGAATTGAATTGTGTTTCTATATGCTCATATATGCTACTTACATCCTACATGAGTGCAAATTGAATCATTAGTTATGTTTATCTAACCAAGTCTCCACACTTTCCATGCAGCATTTGTTCAGTTATCAAAATTTGCAGTTGTTTTGTATTCAGCTAATAAGTGTCTGCATTCTGTATGACATCAATTTCATTTCTTAAAGAGAGCATATAACTGGAGTTAAGCTGGCCATACACTAGACTATTATCGGCCCGATCACCCAATTATCAGGTGATCGGGCAAAAAATCGCTCTAGTGTATGACAAGATCAATTTATAAAACACCAAATAAACGCACCAGAAACGCTCTGGTGCGATTATTTGATCTTTCAACATGTTTGATTTAAATCGGGAGAAAGCTCCCGATATATTTTAAGGGAGCCAGTCAGCCAGCTGAATGGCTCCCTATTGTTCAGAGTTGCCGCTGCTTTATATCTATGTACAAAGCTGCTCTGAAGGTATACTTTACAGCTCAGTACATAAATATACAGCAGCGGTTATTGCAGGAGTAGTACAGACAGGGATCAGCCGAAAACGCGCTGTGTGAAGTGCGGCTTCGGCTGATTCTTATCTGTACTATTCCTGCAATAGCCGCTGCTGTATATCTATGTACTATGCTGCTCTGACAGCTGCAAAGTATACCTTCAAAGCTTTCAGAGCAGCTTTGCACATAGATATAAAGCAGAAGCAGCAACAGTGAGCGCTGCCCCCTCCCCTCTTCTGCTAGGATTATCAGTCCCAGCAGAGGAGGTGTATGGTGCCGATAACAAGACATTTCCCTAGCAGGAAATGGTCCTATTTATCGGCCCACCCCCTGCTGGGACCGATAATCGTACAAGTGTGTGGCCAGCTTTAGTATCTTGTTTTCTACTAAAGCCTTGTTAGTAGGGTAGTGATCATTATTATAAGCTGCCAACTAACATTTAGGATCATTCTCATTTGAATGGGTTTATTACTGTAATGCTCTTAGATATTCCAGAATGATTTAAAAATTCTGAGGGCCCGATTCAATTGAGAGCGATGACGAGAAAAAGTTTGCGCTGCACTTTTTCCCGTCGTACGGTAGGTAGAAATGGGTGTTTTTTATGCGTACCTCTATGGGGCGTGCATAAATATCACCCCCAAAAAATATGCGGAATTAGCTTCGCATCACAAATAACACTGGTGCGAAGCTAATTGAATCTGGGCCTAAATGTACCTGTCCTGAGTACAGTACATGACCCTATGAGAATTAGCCCTAATTGTAACTTACTGGGCTATTTACTGGAGTGTCCAGGTATCCAATTTCATCAATGTGTATAGATCTGCAATAATCAAATGTGTGTGAACAACAGGTACACAATTTCCTGGTCATGGTGTCTTTGTAGCCAGGGTACACTATTACAACTTTGTTGTTCTTATGTTGCATAATTACAAACTAGATGCTCACTTAGAATTTTTCTTCATTTCTCTGTGTTTGGATCACATTTTGTCCACTTATACAAGCATCGGCACAACCCAAGGGGAGGGGTTAGCATGGATATCACTGCTCTGTGATTGAATGGTCCCCACGTATCTGTTGATCACAGATGGCGTCGCAAAGGGTTCAAAGTGAGAAACTGGTGTTCTGTCTACTAAGAGTAACATGCAAGTTGTAAAATGTGTAAAATATGTTATACTCAATAGAATGGAATATAGTATTAAGAAACTCATTTAAACTCTTCTAAACTTTAAAGTTTCTGCTTTATTATAATATAATATATTTGGGACAGCGCAGTGGCTCTGTGATTAGCACTTGTGTCTTACAGTGCTTACGTCATAAATTTGATTCCTGGACTTGTCCTTCTCTGCGTGGAGTTTATATGTTCTCCCCATGTCCCATGCTGATAGGTTAATTGGCTGTGTGTGTGTCTGTCAGGGAACTTAGAATGTAGATCCAGTGGGGCAGGGACTGATGTAAATGTGAAATGTTCTTTCTTGTAAATGCTATATAAATAAGCAATAATAATTCTGTAAAGGTCATCACTGGACACTGAATGACCATTCCATGCATTAGAGTGGCAATAATTATATTCATTTTGGTGCAGTGCAATTCAGTTATGCAGCAATTTACAACCATTGTCACGATTTACATGGGACCCTGTCTCATTGGAGTTTACAATTTATAATTTATCATTCTTTTTAATTCTCTTACAGAGGTTCTGTCAGCCATCTTCAGTGTGTTTCTGGTGTACATTCTCACAGGGTTTTTGCTGTATGAAGCAATAGAGCGAACCATTCACATGGACTACACCATTAATGGGGATGTAATGCTTATAACAGCAGCTGTTGGTGTGGCTGTAAATCTCATGTAAGTTACAGTGTTGGAAATTGGGCTTCACAGAGTCTATAGCCTGGTGATAAATCACTAGCCAGGGCTTAATATTACAACAGTCTGTTCTGTGGAATATTGATGGGGTGGTGATGTGAGAGTAAAGTGTTTCTTAATATATGTATATCCATTATACAACCTGAACAACCATAAAATTTACACAGCACACGATAAAGTACACCAATAACAATAAACCCAGCTTAGCTTCATCAAATCCCTTTTTAATTATGTAACTGCTCTATTTAGTTTCTTGTTAAACTGCTTTCTGTGCCAATATATTGCAAAAGCTATTCACTGCATAAAAATGTTATTATACTACAGTATATAGTTCATTGTTTATCTATCTACCTACCTACCTACATACCATAGGTTTTACATCTAGCATACAAGAAGTGTTTTGTCTTCTGATTTCAAATACTTTGTTTTAATGTCTACAGAATGGGATTTTTGTTGAATCAAGCTGGCCACCCACATTCCCACTCTCACTCTCCAAACACTCCAGCAAATCCTGCTCCTAGCCCCCATGGCCATAGCCACGGTAGCCTGGCGGTGCGAGCTGCATTTGTACATGCACTTGGTGATCTTGCTCAGAGTGTTGGCGTGCTCATAGCTGCATACATCATTCGTTTCAAGGTAAGATTCCATTTGTGAAAAAGTGCTATAAATTCATTTTTGTTTTAATACTGAAGGCTGAAAGGCAAAGTCTTTACCAACGATTAGAAGTGCAGAATATGAGATTACGTTAAATATTCTGTTTTATGTTTTGCCGCAGTGGCGATATTATGATTTTTGTCACCAAATCCCTTAAAAACCTAAGCTTGGCAGTCCAGGTGTCCTACTCCCTTTCACATCTCTTCCTGGTAGCATCTAGCTATGGCCTCAAGAAAATCCTGGCTTTATGTAATTACTGATATGTAATATAACACAGACACCACTTGGTAGCTGTACATATCATTATTGTTATATTTGGTGTGGTTTTTTTCCCCTCCTGTTTTTTTTGTGGACTATGAATCATTTTTAACTAACTTTTTCTATTACCCTTGCAGCTTAATAAACCTTGTGTTGAACTGTTCTGATTATATCTTTGAAAAATAGTTTTGTAACTATGATTTTTGTTGCATTTTTCTTTTGACAAGTTTTTTTTCTAAATTAAGAGAATGTTAATATCTACTATTGTGTGACAAAATGTTGTGTTTAGTGAACATTTATATTGTATGCATGATATGTGTATGATAAAACCACAAAACAAATAACATCTACTTCTGTCTTTCAGCCAGAGTACAAAATTGCTGACCCAATCTGTACATATATATTTTCTGTATTAGTCATTTTTACTACGCTGCGGCTCATAAGAGACACAGTGCTTATCATACTTGAAGGTAAGCAATACTTTGCTTCGTAATAATGCTTTGAATAAGAATTTGAATAGTTATGAATATTTCAGCTTTCATGCTGAGGATTTTACTAACAAGTTTTTAACACCAGCATAAACTGTAAACCTGGGCATACACTGAGACGATTATCGGTCCCAGCAGGGGGTGGCCCGATAAACAGGACGATTTCCCACTAGGGAAATGTCTCATTATCGGCACCATACACCTCCTCTGCTGGGACTGATAATCATAGCAGGAGAGGGGCCAGGGCTATGGTGCTGCTGCACAGCTATGTACAAAGCTGCTCTGAAGTATACCTTTAAAGCTGTCAGAGCAGCATAGGGGATAGATCTGCAGCAGCGTCTATTGCAGGGAGTAGTACAGACGGGGATCAGCTGAAGGCTGTCAGAAGCTTTGTTCATAGATATGCAGCAGCACCTTTCAGGAATAGGGAGCCATTCAGCTTGCTGATTGGCTCCCTTAAAACATTGGGAGCTTGCTCCCAATTTAAATCAAACATGTCAAAGACCAAATAATCGAACCAGAGCGTTTATTTAGCGTTTGAAAAATTGATCTTGGCCATTAACTACAGCGATTATTTGCCCGATCACCTGATAATTGGGTGTTAGGGCTGATAATCACTCTAGTGTATGGCCAGCTTAAAGCTTAACCGTTTTTATTATTTAAAAAAAAATCTGTTTATTAAGTTTTTCTGTTTATGGCATTGTACAGGAGATGATACAGAAAAGAGCGTAGGTAGGGGAACACCATAACTAAACCAGGAGTTCTTACCCAGAGGTACTAGTATCAGTGGTGGTACTTGGACCAAGTGGTGGTACTCACGGCAAGTTTATAAGGAGGTAGCAACCATACTTGTACTTTAACCAGTTGTGAAACCATAATCCATTTAGCCCTAATAACGTTTCTAGAGGGCTAAATGGATTATGTATAAAATGTACTTTGCGAATAGGAAGAGATATTGGAAAGTATCCCTCTATGTCTGTTACTAGTAGACAAAGGAGTTCTTTATATAAGCTAATAAGTCTTTACATATTCAAGAAGAAATTAAACAGAAATGATTTCACTAACTCCACTTTAAGGGCCGGATTCAGACTTCTGTCCGACACCCGATTTTTGCATGCAAAGTGTCTGGATGGAGATCCATCCGATGGCAGGTCTTCCCCTCCACTCACCAAAATTATGCAAGATGGGCAGGGGGAAGATGTTGTGTAAGATGCGTATCATATGGACTGCTTATCCACACAACACAGTTAAGGCTGCCTTATGGCAGCGTAACTGACCAAAACTCTGCACGAGAGAAGGGAGTGACATATTCGTGCGGAGAGATCTCCGTGCAATATGGTACTCGCATGGAGGTCTGAATAAGCCTTCATTTATTTAGAAGAGCTACCTTTTAACTGGCTGAGAGCTTGAGTCTGTGCCCAGACAGGTTTGTCCTATAGATATGTTGAAATGGAGATAATTTGTAGGGCGTCGGCTAAGAAAGTAAGTTACTAAACTTTCACATTGCAGCACAGGATGCATATAGTCCTACTGGGGGTGTTTGTAGCTTCGGTTGGATTTCTGTTACACAACTGCTGAGGAAGTAATCCCAATTCTGTGAATGAAGAGCTCCTATCTTTGAGTAAGGACTTGACTTACAATTCTTAAACATGTAAATAATGATATTATGTTAAGTAATGTTTGTTTCCACAAGTCTCAGATATGTTTGAATAGAACATAATTATAGGTAATAAAACATTTATGTCTTGTATATACTTCTAAAGGTCAAAAAAGTCACATTCTTAACTGCTGAAACCTTGTGTTTTATGCAGTGTGTGATGATTGGGTTATAAATCTTTGTAGGCTACAGTAAAATGGATGTTTATTTTTACTAAAATCATGTTAGACTTTGTCCCAACAAACTTTACTACTTTATTCCAGGAGTTCCAAAACATCTGAATGTGGATCAAATCAAAGATGACATGATGAAGATTGATGATGTATACTCAGTAGAAGACCTAAATGTCTGGTCACTGACAACAGGAAAATCCACAGCCATAATACGTTTACAGCTAAGTAAGTTCATTGTAAGCAAGAAGTGTTTCCAGTAGTGGCTTTAGGTACATGGAGGCTGGAAAACTGCACCTGATAAATAACATACAAAAAATATATTAAAAACTCCATTTGATAGGAGATTGTAAACCATCTGGTAGCTTTAGGGTCCAGTCCATATAAGCTCCATTGAGTTTTCCTCCTTGGGGTAAAATGGATTCTTGACTGGTGTGGGTGGCATTTTGAATGCAGGCAACTACTGTAAGATTACATCTGGTTAAAGCAGCTGTGTATGGATCTTCTGGCTTGATGGGGACAATGTTGTTTTTTTGAGCATTTCACTCCCATAGAACTATTATTTATCTTATAACTGAAAGTGTGTGTGTGTGTGTGTAGGTTTATTAAGTTTTTGATAATTAGGCCCTGTTACAGAGTTAGGAGTAACTGCTCGAAAAGGTGCAAATCTGAAACCAGGGGCCATATCTAGACATAGTAACATTAGTCACACAAGCCGCTTGCATAAGTCAATCTAAATATTACAAGTGCCACATGTCCCGGGCAGATGTTACAGATATACAGAACGCAATTCCGTACGACAGGGTGGGCCATCCCCTCAGCATGTCCAGAGTCCACAAGGTGGGCAGGGGGGACAATTTACATTTTACAATATGGGCTGGGTTTGCGACTTCAGTGCGGATTAGCATTCCATACACATGCCGATCCATACAGAGGCATAAGGTAGCTTCATGGCCACAGATCTTAGCCAGAGTCTGTATGTGAGAGGCGAGTGCACTTTTCTCTTACGTATGTACTTCCAGGTCTCTGTGCGTGTGGAGTTCTGGATACAGCCCATGTTACAGCGTGAGGGGTGGTAATTTATTTTGTTTATTTTTTGCATGCAGGATAAATAATGGCTGCTTTTTGTTATTGCACAGAGATAATTAACTGCTTAATTTTTAAACACTAATTTAGGCTCGGATTCACAACCCCGGACCTATTGCATAAACGTCCCTAATTTACAGATACTACGCATGCGTAGTAACTTTTTTTTTTTTTTTAAATCTGCGTATCGTTTTTTTAAGTAGATTGCATATATGCGGTCTAGGTATGTGCTTTTCCTTTTTTTTTTTTCTTTTGCTGTTACTACCATTTGTGGATCAGTCCCTTAGTATCAAAGGGCTCAAATGATTATGATATTGTGATTATTGGATGACCGCAGTAGTGTGCTGCTACAATCATTTCTGTTATTTATACTTCCTGTTATAGCATTGTTCTCTTACTGGAAAAAAATGACCATTTGAGGACTACATTTGTCGACAGGCATTTATTTTAAGGATATCCCCTTTACTCCAAAAAAATAATAAAATAATACATCTGTGTTTTCATATTCCTTTCAGGTCCTGGCTCTTCATCAAAGTGGGAGGAAGTTCAATGCAAAGCTAGGCACATACTATTGAACACCTATGGAATGTACAAGTGCTTTATTCAAATGCAGAGCTATAGGCAGCGAGAAGAGAGCACAACATGTGCCAATTGTTCCAGTGCCTAAGTCCGATGGACTGCTGCCTTACCACAGACCAATCAAAATACAGCAATACTTGCTAACCTTGAACATTTGTGATAATGCAATGGTGAATTTGCAGCATACTTCCTTAACAGAAGCACACTTTTTATTAGAACCTGTGATCCTTACACTATTTGATGTTAGAAGAAATGCTTCATTGTAAGATAAGACCAATATTAACGTGCTGTTTACAGATCTAAGCAGGTTTGCACATACCTCACACTTAGGGCAAGAAAAATGAAGCCCTGTCACGAGGACCCAAAGTAATCTATTTTTGTTTGATGCAGTTTACCTTTTGTGTTGAATAGGATATTGATCATCTACATAACATGTTTAACATATTGCTTCTTGACTCTATCGGCAAAACCTTTTAATCAACCTATGAAAAAGAAATGCTTTATGAGCTCATGTATCGTTTTGTTTCCCTCTGCCTGACGGTCAAGCACTTACTTTGTGCTTCATTCTAGAGGAGGCCCTGTAAAAAATGAAGTTACCAAGCAGAGTAGGTTAATAGTACATTCTACATCTATCAGATAGAAAGTCCTTGCTTCCTCAAATTTATTAGTGATACAATCAAATACCTAACCCATTTTATGGATCTGACTATTTATGATGGGAGAGAATCTAAACTTTGCTTGCTAATTTGATTGTCATAGGTAATCAGATGCTATGATTGTATCAAGTTGGGGCTCTATTCTTGATACTGGTATCCATGGCTGATTGCTTTAAAATGCTGACTGAGTAACAGTGCAACTTCCAATAGAAGGAATAGTTAATGCAGTCATGAGATTATATATGAAACAAAAATTTCAGGACGTCACAAAAGGCTGTTAAAGATTGCTGCACTGCTCTTTCAGATCAATAGGACTGGGCCAGTGTTACACCTGCAAATTCTATATGTAGGAAAAGAAAAACATTTTGTATGGCTTGCTAAACTGACTGAAGGGTATTCCCATGTCTGAGGAATATTGTTTCGTTATGAATAATCAATTGGCCACTAGGTGGTATTTGTGTTATTGTTAAAATTTTACAGAGCAAACATAACCGCTCACACTGGATGTAAATTTACCAAGATCCCACGCTACTTTTGGCATTTTTCTTTTTAAATGTTTGTTTCTATGACCACTAAGTATTACGGACAGTGTTATTAAGAATTGGAAAGACTGGTCTTTGAGTATTTGTCTTTTTATGACATAGTATCACCACCATTTGAACATTCATACATTTTGTGCCATTTTACACTTCACATAAGCTGGTAATAGTATTTGTTTAATCAAACCAGTATTTAAATGTTTGTACTGTGCCAGGATTTAAAAAAATAAAATAAAAAATAAGCAACTTCAAAAGTCAAAGTATATTGTAAATGGTATTAACACTATGAAACATATTAATGTCTGGGGTTCACATGCATGGCTCCTTTTGGAAAAAGCTCTCCTCCTAAAATGCCTCAATTAGCTTAGACTACTGGGTTTGCAATCCAGCAAGTGCAGAGCTGTATATAGGTATAAATATGGCCACCCCTTCCTCTTCTTTCGCCGTTCATTCTCATTCTCTCACACAGTTAAAATGGAAACATGGTTCTGCTCTGGTTTTGTTTTAACAGTTTCTGTAAATTTTATTCTGCTCCTCCTACAAATGACTTTCAATGACCAGTTTCTGGAACATTACTTGTGTAACAAAATGAGTATGATACTGAAACTGCATAATACAGTGTGTTTATTAATATATTTATTATTACATTGAATATTGATTTCAGGTAAATATTACCTGGCCATTTTGATTGCAATAAAACTTGCAAGTAAAAGTGTGTACTAGTTTTATTTACTCACAGTGAACATTACTGTAATGTATTTCACTGCTAGATGTCTTAGTATAATGTCTGTTCTCCATTTAGCTCATTATTCCTGTATGACCACGTAATTTCTTATAAGACATTAGGTCCACAGCATTTAAAGATGGTGTCAGAGATGCTAAAGCCTGTTCAAAATGCTCTTGTTTGACACACATAGCCTGAGGTCCACTCAAATGTAATGCAGCCAGGGCAGCCTGTAGATAAGAACACAGTTCATACATAAAATTTTGAAGAGATAAAATTCTTATTTTCCTTATATTGTGGCTGATGATTTTGCACTGATTGAAGTGAATAAAAAATTTAAAGAGTTTACCTCAAAACAAATTTCTATCAACTACTAGAAGGTCAGTCTTCCATAACCCAGAATTACTCAGCCTTTGTATTGAACTCTTTAAACCTATATGATTTCTCACCTCTTTGCAAAGATTGTAAATATCTGCTCCAGAGTAGAATGGAGTAGCTTTTGCCAGGCTTTGTAAACACACGTCACTATCTAATGGCACATTACTAGTGCTGATTTTTAGTATAGATAAACGTGCCTGTCAAAAGAAAAGAGTATTTATTAATACAAGATCTAATTAAGCATATATAGAGAAAAACATTACAATATTTTAGAATAACATTTTTATTCAATTTTGTCCCAACGGATATTATAAATAAAACAGTCTGACCCTCGAAACATTTGGAAAGTTTTAGTGTAGCGTTTGAATAGACAAGCCTGCAGTGTTCCTTTAATGATACTGAATGATTTGTAATCTTTCAGCATACAAGATCAGGAGCAATGCATAATCTGCCAAAAATATTCTTAACATAAATAAAATTCCATTACCTCTTCATCTGGCGGTGGCACATAGAGAAGCTTGTCCAGTCTACCTGGTCGCAATAAAGCATCATCCAAAACATCAGGTCTGTTTGTAGCAGCCACGATTATCACCAACTTGTTCACTACTTCCTTAAACTCCAACTGAAAGAAACACACAAAACATTAATGACTGCAATTTGACAATAAATGAAGCTTATACTATATAAGTTGGAAGTGTCAAGGTACCTTTTCTTCGTTGTTATGATGATGGTGGCCTTCCAGTAACATGGTGTTCCCTCTGCGCTCAATTGTCTTTAGTCCAACACCATCAAGTTCATTCAGTAAGACAGAGAGAAGTCTCTCCTGGACCCCAGAGCCTGTCCTGCACTGAGTGCGACATCCCACAATAGCATCGATCTCATCCAGAAACACAATTGCTGGAGTGCTTGCTCTTGCTTGTCTGAAAAGCTAGAGGTAAAAATAAGGAATTAGAATTACTATTAATGATTAATTTTTTTAAAGCACTCTATGGCAGCCTTTACACGTCCATATTAGAGACAGGATACAAATTCAAAGCACGCCCTTTTGTCCTATATAGAGGTGCTCCTCTTCTTCCTTTTTGTCTTACATGACTCCACAGGCTGTCTCTGAAAATTCTCTCAAAACAGAGTGGGAAACTTTGAGCAAACTTCAAAGAAAAATAACTAACAGTAATAATAATTCATTATTGTATTGTACACTCCTCTGGCTGCCCTTACAGTGGAACTTACCACAGCTTATACAGACAAGGCAGAAATAGTAAGACACTGAAATATGCATAACCAGAATGTATTCATTCCATACAGCAAAGAACATTTCTCCTACAATGTGAAACAGCCAAAGAGAAGACATTAAGCTGGTTTGTAAAGCTATGGATGGACTTCCATCCTGCTGCTTTCTATAACTCTGACACCAGAGACTTACTCAACCATGGAGTAGACACTGCCTGCGAGAACGATCTTAAAAAAGCCCCCACTGTAGACCTATATAATAACTTTAAGGCAGATCCTTACCTACGGCCGGTGGGAATTATGCAAGCTGCGTGCGTAATTTCCGTCTAGTAACGTGCGCATGCGCAAACATGTTACGATAGCGTACTGATGACCGTACATAACTTCATAACTTTACGTAGAGGCGGAGATAGACCTATTACGACTACGTCTATAGCCGTAAGGACACGTAACTGTTCAGATTTTACTATCTTGAGCGAGGAGCGCAGGAAGTATGCACTCCCCACCACGCTAATGTACATACGTACTGACCTGACGTCCGTAAGACGTGCATAGGTCAGGATCTGGGCCTTTGTTGTTTCCAACTTGGCAGAAGGCTCTTCTGCAATGTGGAGGGATATGTATGTAAATAAAACAGTGAGGAAAATCTAAGCACCCTCCGTAATATCCAGACTTCCTCATTTTTATTGACGACAGATCGAATTTTAAGGTAGGATCCTTGGATCATAAGTCTGTCCGAATGAGAGAAGTAGCCTCCCCTCACCTGTATGGAAAGCTGGATCTGGTTGCTAAACAGAAGATAGCAACAAAAGAGGAGGAGCATATCTATATAATACAAGGGATGTGCTTTGAAGTTGTTTTCTGTCTCTACAGCTCAGCGAAAATCCCATAGAGGAATGTGACAGAAAGTTTCCACTTAGAACAACCCCTCTGTGTTACCTGGCCTTAAATGTTAATTAGAGCACAGTTCACAGTTGTGACAAAGTAAAGTAAAAGAGGCTACACAATTCAAATAACATGGGACCGGATCCTGAAAGACAGGTGACCTACACATGCTGGATGTGCAAGTCGCCCGCTCCATTGAGACAGCGCATGGTTTCTGTACATCCTGAATTTGCGTTCATGGGTTGTGCCAGTCCTCCATGCATAGTTTACACACACGGGCTATAACTTACTATTAAATCGTACAGTAAGACCTGGAACTGCCCTTTCCACTCACGTGCAGAACCCCTGCATAAGTTCTTAGTTGAGGATCCTGCCCATTGAGAGGTTATTTTTACCTGTGCTAAAGTCTTTTCCGAGTCGCCCACATATGGCGAGAAAAGATCAGCACCACTAACAGAGAAAAATGAACAATGGCAGCTGGTAGCCACAGCTTTCACCAGTGTGGTTTTGGCACATCCTGGAGGTCCATACAGTAGCACTCCTTTTGGTGGTGTTAAGCCCATCCTGAGGAATGCATCAGGATACTTCAATGGCCATTCAATACTCTAGAAATAACAGACGAGGGAAAAAATAGTTATTTATTAATACCCAAGCAATGTAATGCTCCATACAGGAAAATGTCTTATTTCCTCCTAGATTGAGGTTCCTAAATCTCGCTACAACAGTTTCCTTTTTGGGAAAGTTGGAAATTGACTTCAACAATCCAATTATGTACTATTCATGACCTTATTCACTATGGCCTGGATTTACACCACAGGATATCTTGCTTATACCTCCGTATTTTACTGATATTTGCCTCTGCGCATGTGTAGTAACATTTTACGTAATCTATGTATTGTTTTGTTACCTAGATTGTGTATATGCGGTCTTAAAGACTGCATAAACGCAATCTACGTAACGAAACGTAGATTACGTAAAAGTTACTACGCATGCGCAGAGGCAAATATCGGTAAAATACGGACATATGAGCGATACGTCCAGTGGTGTGAATCCGGGCCTATATGGATATAGTATATATGCGCATACATTGCAGTGGGTGTTCATTGTTAGTACATTGTACAATATAAGTGCTCCCTTGCTGTGTACCTATGCTGATTGCTGAACTTACACACACCAACTGTGCACAACAGCTAAGGGAGGATACGAGTATCGGAAGTGTGTCCATGCTAGATGGAGTGGTTAAGTTGAAAATGCATAAATAGCTGGACAGAGGACGCAGCGAGCTCTGACTATGGCCCACGATTACTATTACTATTGTTACTGATATTTATCATTTTTAGGATAGAAAAATTGTTCTAATAACAGCTGATAAATACCTGTTTTAACAAAAGTTTAAGATCCTCCATTCCACCAATTTGCTCCCAGTATACTGGCTTAAACTCAACCTTTCCAACAGCACTTCGAGCAGAAGCAGGCCGGATCTTTTTAAATGCTTCATAGAAATGTTCTTTCCTGATCAAGTTCACTTGATTGTCCTGAAATACAACCCAGAGCAAAATTACTTAAAGTAGCAAACACTGAGGCAGGCAACATGAAGTTCTTTTTATTGCTACTGTTAATGACTTGATAGCTTCATGGCAGTAGTCACAGGGCACACAATGAATCGAGCAGAGAGGCTCTGGAATGCCTCACTGAGCTCTGTCTGTTCTATCTTTCCCCCAGTCCCCTATGATCTCTGCTGAGAGCTGTTAATCTGTGTCTGGGTAACTGACAGTCTAGTCTAACAACCTAATTTAGAATCCAAATTGCTCCTACAATCATATTTCAGCGAGTCATTATAAAAGGGGTGTCAAACTGCCCTTATAGCCCTTGGGGTAGATTCAGAACTACGTACGCGAGTGTAATTCCGCTAGCCGCTAGTAAAAGCCCCCATTAGTGCTTACTGCGCATGTGTGCGGCAGTAGTATAAGGGTTAGTCACATATCAGAATCGGAACTACGTTTGAAGGGGCGTGACAGCCATACGACACCCGTAATTACGCTTCGGAGGCGGGGTGAGGCATTTAAATCGTACAGTGTGGACATGCTTAGGTGCGTAAGTATGTTCAGGCATTACGGCCGACAGCAGTTACGCTTTGAAAAGTTAAGGTAGGGTTTGGAAAGCGTAAAAAGGCCAAAGTACATACGACCGAGGGAAGTGCCAAGGGGAGTGCACAGTACATACGGTACGCTAGGCTCTGGATCTGGCCCCTAATGTGTAACCTTTTAAAGATTTCTACACAACACATTAGTGTTCCCTGCACTATGCAAAATGTCTGCTCTGTAAGGTAATATTAGGTGGTCCCCATATGTATTAAAGAATGACTGTGTGGTGACTAAAACAACCCTTTTCTGCAGTTTAATAAATCTAGCCCTTACGTGACCATTGATAAATTAACAGAATTACAGGTTGAGCACCTCCCTGTGATATGTAGTGATTAATATTTATTTATATTGTCTTTATTTGTCTGCATAACAATGTGACTTATGTTTGCACTGTGATTTTATTTTATTATAGTATTTTTCATGTCATTCTAGAATATTTAAAATAGTTTCCTGATTATTTTTGAGCGGTTGTGTCACATAAAGCTGTTTTTTTAATAATATTCGTTATAAAGTTGTGATTTTAACCCTACTTGCAGTTTTACAAATGAATCTCCTGAAACAAGCCATGCTTTTATTTGGCTTAGTTCTATTTCTGTGTACAACTGTGGCTTGTAGTAACAGCTGATACACAAACCAAAACAGTGTTTCTCAAGATGGCTGTCAGTGGAGATTCCTATTACACAGCAATTTATATTATTTTTATTTATATAATTCTTCATTATCAGGGTTTTTAATATATAGCATTTACTCAGCACTTTACAAATATAAGTGACCTAATAAAACAAGACTAAGAGGTAAGGACAGCAGGCTTTCTTATTGCTAATAGTGTGTGAGTGTGTTTTAGGAACGTGGTAGGCTTGTTTCAAGAGATGAGGTGTAAAGGGAGTGCTTTAAAGTTCAAAGTCCAGATTTACTAAGCTGTGGGAAAGGAGAAGCGAAGATATTGCCCTTAGCAACCAATCATATTCTAGCTGACATTCTTTAGTATGTAATAGGAAAATGAGAGTTAGAATCTGATTGGTTGTGATGGGCAATATCTTCACTTTTCCTTTCCTGCAGTTTAGTAAATCTGGCCCCAAGAGTTGTAAGCAAGTATATTATGAAAGGTCCTGTACCCAGGAACCAGAGAATTAAAGTGGAATACAGTTGCAGGATGCAGCAAACCAATATAAAAAGTTCCTCATAAAGCAACTTAAAAACACAATGAAGGCCAAGACTAAATCCAGCATACCCTCCATGCGCTGTGGTCCAAGTGAGCTTGAGTACACAGAAATAATCTGGACTTATACTGTAACGCTTACTCTGTTTCTAACTAATCACTTGCTGTACTATATAAATGCAGACAGCTAAGACATAAGGAGGATGCTGCATTTTATGTACTCTCCTTTTATGTTTATCAGTAAAACACTAACGTGGTGTATACGCTGGAGGGTTATCTGACCGTTCCAATCTGACCGTTCCGTTAATTGTCATATAGCTCAAAAACCTTTTCAATGTGTACTATCAAACGATGCTGCAGCACCGTCAGATACTGTATTGCACTGTTTGATTTGTTTTATTAGGAAGTCCTCATTTTAAAAGGAAACCGAAATTATTAGGAAACTGAAATGATTCCCATTCATAATTTGCACAGCACCACCTTGTGGGCAAGCATATCATTGCAGCAAAGGTTCATTTGAACATTTCTTAAAACAATCCACTGGAAACTAGAGAGCAGTGTGCATGGTGGACATCGCTAAGAAACGTTACTATGGAAAAGAAAAAGATGTCAGATCGTCTTAAAAACCTCAGTGTGTGCCCTGCTTTACACTCAGTCAACGTTTACATCTTACCTGATTGACCTGCCTGATCACTTGCATGGCAGCATCTCTGCAAAGAGCTGTAAGATCAGCTCCCACATAACCCACCAGCATTTCTGCCAGAGCACTTATGTCCACATCACTGCTGATAGGCATATTGGATGTAAGAACATCAAGAATGGCTTTTCTTTGGCTTAATGTAGGAGTTCCAATAACAATCTGGAAGAAATAACACATTTCAGAATGCATTATAAAGAAATCACCACTCGCACTATAACTGCTTATACTGATAAACATGCCATTGTTCATAATGTAATACCTGTAGAACACTGTGAAATTATATATATCTCAACATTTAAGTTATAAAAAAAACTCTGGTCAGCACTCCAAATAAACAGAATAAGGCACTGATTTGGATAATAAAGTATTTACTGAAAAATTCAACTCTGAATATAACAAGGCACAATGTAGTCAAACAGGTTGAAACTCTGAATGTGAAAAAAATTTAGTGGAAAAAAAAGAATTCTAGTGTCCATGAGAATCCAACAGGATCCATAGGTAGTGAATAGTGCATGTAAGTAGTATAGTGAATAGAACAGTCTTATGGAATATACAAAGATCCTGGACCAAAATTCAATCAAGTAGAAAAGTTCAATGCAAATGGTCCATTCAGATCATCCATAAAGTAGCAGGGACATGGCAGTATAACGAACCTATAATGAGTGGAAAACGCCACTCACTTTAAATAAAATTTACTTGCTCAATAGAACATTTGTAGAAATGAGTATGAGTTAATCTCTGTATATATATTCTCTCTGAGCCAAGACTCTTTTCTTTTCTGTTGAAAGTGACCTGAGCATCACTGAAATATTGGACATTGTATACTAATAATCTATGAGATCTTTTTTGGATCTGTCTAATATATACACACACACACACACACACACACACACACACACACACACACACACAATACATAATACATAATGAATATCAGAAGGCATATGCTTCATAGACAGACACCATTTCCCCATTGGGGTATCCTAGCTATTTAACTGGTTATTACTTTCTCCAATCAACTGCCAGATAAATGTAACTGTTGAGCGCAGAAACCAACCATTACATGGGCAGCATCCTGCCACATTGTTCTATACTATACATCCTTTTAAAGTATTATATTTATTGGGTTGTTGGTCAACTGTATTTACCCAATTTATTGCTCACACATATCCAAGCGTCTTCCAGCATTTAATAAAATACTAATAGGATCCATTAAAAGTGCTGAAAACCCTGCAGCAGCTCCCCAACTCTAGAGCGTCCAAAAAACTTTAAAATTTAGAATATTAAAAAAGGGAAAGTGGGAGGGCGAGAGCAGCGCTGGGCAAGATTAAAGGAATGATGCAGATAAAACTTTACATAAATGAATACAGAACGTCAATGCTGGCAGCATATAAGTGAATGTAAATTAGTGAAATAAATGGTGCTCCACATTAAAGCCCAAATGAGTTTCTTCACAGGTACTAATGGGTTAAATATGTACTTGTGCCCCAGTTGATACCATAAAGGGGAAAGAAAATATGTATCACAATAAAAGTATAATCCAGACAAATTAGATCCAAATTAAAAACATACTTTATTGCAATACATAAAAACATGTGGAACAAAACAACAAAGAAAGACCAAACATAAATAAATAAAGTTCTGAGGGAGAAAGCAATCTCCTACCAAATGGTCCATAAAGTCTAGGAACGAGCTGCAATACGGGACGTCCTGGCAATGGGTGAAAAACCGTTCCAAGGCAAGTAAGCAGACGCACTGGAGGAGAGTCCGGTCAGCAACTTGGCAGAATGCTTAACGCGTTTCAGGGCTCAGTCCTTTATCAAAAGTGATCCTGATGGTGCAGAAGTTCCATAAGTGTGCATGAAAAGGATTCAGGATTATTGAGATCAATCTGGAGGTCTCCCATCCAGATACTGGCCGGGCCCAGTCCTGTATAGCTTCCAAGATCGGACGTATTTGGGCACATCCAGGATGGTATAATTGTCATATCATCCTGGATGTGCCCAAATAAGTCCTCCAGAGAATACCGGGTGTTGTAGGTAAAAGACAAGTCCCAAGGTAGGTTTAACTGACTCCGGTCTCCATTATCAAGCAATCAGAAGTTGTTTTGATGTTGACACATATCCTACACTATGTTTAGATTGGAATTGGGATTGATACAGTTTCCTCTTCTATATTCAAGCACTTTCACTCCAAATAGGATTTATAATTATATTTAGATAAATCACCCATATTAATGGAGGGCTCTATGTGTATTCATTGGCCTTGTATGTGAGGGTGCTACTTATTTGTAATATATTTTTTATTTTTCATTATTTTAGTTTTATTCCTCTTTTGTATATTTTACAATGCACTTCCTATTACTTCACATCATATCCTCCTGTTATAGTGGAGTTTTGATAGGGGTTATAAATTATTCACCAATCTATCCCTCTCTGGGGGTATGTGTAACAGTTATTTATATTTGAAACGTATACAGGGTAATGTTTTGGTGTAACAACGGAAGTGCACAGAAGTCTCCATGGCAACATCTAATTAAATAAGCCCGGCTAACAGCTGAAGGACACCATTATATATGAACTTCTCCACCATCAGGATTAATTTTGATAAAGGGTTGAGCCCTGAAACACGTCAAGGATTCTGCCAAGTTGCTGACCGAACTCTCTCCTCCATTTTGTCTGCTTACTTGCCTTGGAACGGTTTTTCACCCACTGCCAGGACTTCCTATATTGCAACTCCTAGACTTTATGGACCATTTGGTAGGGGATTGATTTCTCCCTCAGCACTTTATTTAGGTTTGGTCTTTCTTTGTTTTGTTTCACATGTTTTTATGTATTGCAGTAAAGTATGTTTGTAATTTTAATCTAATTTGTCTGGATTTATAGTTTTACTCATTATAATACATATTTTCTTTCCCAATAAACACTGCATATCCTAAAATAATTACAATGGCTACATGATAATTATGCAGTAGTCATGGGCCATATTGTTGGATCACCTATTAGGATCAGCACTGAGAGCTGGCACTATAGCCGCAATTATCATGAAATATTTGGTCACTATGAGATGCCCCCAGTGAGTAGAACATTATGTCAGTCTCCAAGGGCATAATATAAGTGATTAGCACATTCTACACTGTATGTCTATGGTAATAGAACTTTTACTGTCCCATGGTGTTCATTTATGCAAAATAAATAAGATAAACCACTGCTACTTATTGAGATTATTGTTAATTAATCACTATGTAAAATATCTGCAGTTACCTCTAATGCAATTATTGGCCAAAGACTCAAAATATATTTTACCTCTCTGTCAAATCTTCCTGGTCGCCTGAGTGCAGAGTCTATGACATCTGGCTGATTTGTAGCAGCAACAAGAACCACCTTGTAGTTACTGTGAATCCCATCCATGAGTGTCAACAGTTGGGCAACTATACGGTTTTCAGGTGCATTGTTTGAGCTTCCACGCTTAGGACAGATGGAGTCAATTTCATCAATAAAAAGGATGCATGGGCCTCCGAGTGCCGCTTCTCTAGCTCTCTCAAAAATGTTTCTCAAATTCTCCTCGCTTTCTCCAGGTCTCGATCCATGAATGGACGGGCCACTCAGGCTAATAAGATAGGCCCCTACTCGCCTTGCAACAGCTTTGACCAGAAGAGTTTTCCCAACTCCAGTAGGGCCCACCAAAAGTAAACCTTTGGGACAAGCAAGGCCTAGTTTACTTATGGTCTCTGAAAAGTGAAAAGGTAAATTTATAATTTCACTAAGTGAAGAACATACTTCTTCAATTCCAGCAATCTTACATTTTGGGGAATTGTCCTGTATATTATTGCACCATTCCAGTGTAATAGTTTCTTTAATATTCACACTTGTTTTTGCTGTTATAAGTCCGGCTGCTCCTATTACAGGATCCATGTCTACTATTTCCATATTTGTTACTGGTGAATCCTCTATCACTGTTAAGTAATAACCAGGTAACACATATACATTTCTGAGCAAGTCCCTCACTATTTCATGGAGGATTGGTCCAGATACTGTTAATTTAGCTTTCAAATTTCTCAGTACAACTCTAACTGTGACCCTTTTTACCTTGATAAAAGGTAGGCATTTTAACTGATTGAAGGAAACCCTGCAATCCTTATAATCAATTGTTGTTTTTAGCAATGTAGAACACATGAGATCAGCTTGCACATATACATCGGACAAATCCTTTCTTGGCCAAGCAGTGCACAAGCAACTACATGTAGGTAATGACAGCAGGATGGGAAAACCTATTTTTACACCCAGGTTAGCCATTGTCTTGGGTCCCAGTCTGCATCTTTGCGTTCCACGGTCTTCATGGTTCAATGGCAATAATTTAAGTGTGTCCATCTGTGACAAAAGCATTTTATGGGCACTTTTCCTGCAATAATAACAAATAGAAACTTAATGTTTATAAACATTAACTCATACAATCACAGCAAGATCGACACTTTACTATCTCATAAAATCAGTCCGCACAACGTATCATAAAACATTACATTTCTCAACAGTATCAGCATCTAAACCACACAGGAAAAACTCCACCCACATGCAGCAAAACATGACATATATACCTGAAAACGGACCGAATTCACTTATAAATAAACACCACTAAATCCCACGTGTTCCGTACGTTTCAGCTTCCCGGTTTGACAAGTGACGTCACAACACAAGCATGACGGGAAATGTAGTTCTACACAGCTAGAAGCTTTGTAACCCTTGTTAACGAAACAAGTACTTCCTGTACCTGAGGTTTTATAAACCTGCTGTCATTTACAGGTTTCATACTTGTAAAGTTCATATTGATGTTCATGTCGCTGTACAGCAGAGTCATCATGTTTTATGTATTCGCTTATGTTGAGCGCTGGATGTAAAATTGTTACAACTTGGTGAGAAACGGCCTTGTGTCCACCAGGGGGCGGCTTTTGTATGTGAAGTATATTATATTACACTATTAATCCGCCGCAGTTCCGAAAATGTTAGAACTGTAAAGTTACTAGTGGGTGCATAGTAGACGATCCCACTATAGCTGGCCAAAAATGGGTACTACTAGGAATATCTCTACCGTGGACAATTAACCTAAATGTACATTTAACAGGAAGTACTTGGACAGAGTAAGGCCAGTACAGTGAATTTGAATGATAAATACTATTTTAGAAAATATTTCTAATGTGTATATCTTAAAGTGCACTATATAATATAGGAATGAATAGATGGATTCTTGCTTTTTTTTCTTTTTTACCTAACTATTAACAATAATTCTGGGCTTAGGAGCGGATGCAGACCTCTGCACGCCTTCTGCGTAGAGAACTACAAGAAGGTTTGGAAAGGTGGAGGTTGGAAATGTTTGGGGGAGCATTTAGAGCCCTACTCTAGGACCGTATAGAGCTTCATCAATAATAACCCTCAATATGACCTCACAATAGGGGAATAGGTGTTACATTTGCGGTGAACCAAGGCATAGAGTCTAACTAGGAGTTTGGTCTTCACTAGGGGCCCTGAGGGTGGGGTTAGGCTTTGCTGCTGACCTCCAGCAGATCGTTATCCCTGGATGCCACTACCGTCTAATCTAAATACACCAACACCCAGAAGTGGAAGCAAGGAAAGAGCAAGGAAAGCTGGGAGAAGGCTGAGCAAGGGAGGAGCCACAGTGGAGGAAAAAGATAGAAAAACAGGAACAGAGGAAAGTAGGCAGAAAAATGCTAACAGTGGCTGACAAACAAAATACAAACAAGGGCTCACACTCATAGACTCAGAAGGCACATGCTAGCAAGCAGGATCTAGGAGAAGGTAAAAACACAAAGGGGTCCATTTGCTATAACGCCCACTGTGAGCGTTATTATTCAATGCAAGGCTTGCTGCACCTCGCAGTGAGCCTTGCACCTATTTCCGCCGAAGTTACTATCGAGTGAAAAAGAAGTGCCCACGCATGTGCAGTAGCTGCCTTTTAGGACTTGAGACTCCGTGGCAGAAGCGACGCCAGGACAGGTAAATAAACAGTTTATTTAGTTTTTTTTATCATTATTTTAAAGTATTTTTTATTAATAATGACTAATTACGGTATATAAATGGGTTTTTTTTGTACATTTTTTTGTGTTTTGTATTACAGCAGTCTCCCGATATATACCCCCTTTTTCCTCCCCCTAATAACATGTATTAGGGGGAGGAAAAGGGGAATATATGTAGGGAGCGCTGTAACACCTACCTTAACGTTATTTAACGTGACGGTGCGGATTGTTAAAATCCGCGCTGACACTTTGTAATTACAACGATCAGCTGGCCCGCATTCATTAGAGCGGGCCAGTGATCGTGAGTGCAGAAGCTGATGATCGCCATGGTTTCCATTGTAAATTGTGAACACAACGTTTTCAGAGATAAAGATCATATTCAGGTGTAAAATGGTCTTTATCTCCTGAAAACAATATAGTAAATGGACCCCAAAGTGTAAAGTGAGGCAAGGACTGGAGGGAGAGAGGAAGATGCTGGAAGGCAAGAGACAATGAGACACTGGATTGGGAAGGAAAACAAGGGTACTCAGAATATCAAAATTAGCATAACAAAGATCAAACAATAAGCTGGCATGCCTATGTGATTGGCCAGCAGATCCCCGCCTATGACTCTGATTGGCTGGTGACCTGTCTGTAAGCATCCAGGAGGACATAAAAGACAGAGGGAGGAAGGGTGGGCCCACTAATGAGCTTCAGATGCCAGTAACAGATGTGTAATCATGCCTGGTGCAATGGCCTGCAGGGAATGATTCCTACAGTGGGCACTGTGATAAGAGGAGTTTTTAGAAACTTGGACTGTAGAACACATTTTTCCTTTACATTTTGTGTATACTATGCAGGATATAAACAAAGAAACAAAAAGGAAAATTACCTTTAAAATAAAACCATATTCATAAATAATGTAGAACACTAAATCTTGTACATTCTGGGTAACTAAAAAAAAGTATCTTCATTTGCCAACTTGGAAGTACCAATATATAGTGTCTGAATTACAAATGGTAGAGGGTTTTTTGTTTCCAAAGCTTATCCCATATTTAAACATGGGTAGTGGGAACTAAGATTTAGCTTAAAACTTGGCATGAAGTAGTTGTGAATTATTTCATGTAATTTCCAAGGTATTCTGAGAAGAAAGTGGTTATACTCTGGACAAGACAGCTGGCATTTGGTATACGTTGGGCTCAATTTACAAACCATTGATAACTTCATCTTCATGTGATAAAGACCGTTTACAGACTAAAACAACCTTTGTCTTGAAAATGAAGTTTTTTGTATTTACAAAGCTATGATCGCCATGGAAACCATGGTGATTGATAGCCACAACACTAACGATTGCCTGATGACATTAGTGAAAGTATTCCAGTGGTGTTCCCATATATCTCCCTTTTCCTCCCCCTAATAGCTATTAAGGGGAATAAAGAGGGGTATGTATAGGAAAACCACTGGAGCATGTGTATGCAAATAAATAAAACTATTAATGATGATTTAAAAAAATAAAACAATAATTAAAAAATTAATATTCCGCTGGGCAAAAGTAGAAAAAACTAAGAAAAAAAGAGTTAAACTCAACAGCTGGGTTCTATGCATCTCTCTCTGAAGCAAGTCAAAGTGATTAACTCATTAATGATTTCAATCTTTCAATCTGTGGCTTAGTAAGTGGTCTCATGAGGAAGGATTTGGGTTTATAAAACATAGCCATGCCATCTGGCAAAACCTGTATAAAAGGGATGGCTGGCACCCATCTTCTGTGGGAACAGATATTCTAAATGAACAGTTTGAATGCTTAATTAGAAACCGTTTAAACTAGGAGAGGGGGAAGTTATATAAATAATAAAAAAAAAACTGCTCCCCCAACCAAGAAGTGTTTGTGGCCAGTCAATAATGACAGAGAACATAGCCACAGAACTAAAGGAAAAGAGAACAGAAAAAGCAATGTAGACATATCTAGCACTAATAATAAACTGAAGAATAGCATATTCATAATGCAACCTCTTAGAGTAATGTGCGCAAAGACTAGGAGCTTAAAAAATAAAATCCCTGAACTAATTGCAATAATGGCAAGGGATAATCTGGATATTGTGGGAATAACAGAATCATGGTGCAATGAAAATCATGACTGGGACCTAGCTATACCGGGTTATAATTTATTTAGGAAGAATAGAGTAGGAAAAATTGGAGGAGACCTATTAATGTATGTGAAGGAAGGGTTAAATTTAACTTTAATAGGGAGTATTAAAGAAGAAACAAAGGCACTTTGGGTAACTATAGAAACCTAGGGAGTTATTCTTTGTACTGGAGTGATATATAGGCCACCAGGACAAGGTACCAGTTCCAGACTCCTGCATGCTTTCCATATGTGCGGGAGTCTGTCCGTCTGAACGATAGAAGGGAGTGAACTTTCTCTGTCACTCCCCTGTCTCGTTCATAACAAGTGTGACTTACGCTGCCATAAGGCAACTTTAAGTACACTTGTGGATCCCTGTCCGTCCGACCACCGATCTGCTCGTTAGTGGGGAAAACCTACCTCATTGTACAATTTACATGCTTTCTGTTACATGCCATAGGCTTGGCATATAACGCACTCACCCATTCTCCTAGCGCTCCCCCGGCAGGCACACCACTTCCTGTATCGCAGCCAGCTTCCCCTGCCTGCAGTCACGTGGGTAAGCGGCATGCAAATTAGCCATGTGCCGTCTGCTCTGTTCCCCTGCCTCCAGCTCCTCATTGGCTGCGACATCGCTGTTCCTTGTTCCTGAGCGCTTGTGTTTGTATCCCTTAGGGGATTTCCCTTCGTGTGAGTGAGAGTGTGAGCCACCTTGTTTGTTTTAGTTAGTCAGTCCTGTATTGTCTCCCTGGTTACGTCCTTTCAGTGTTCTTTGGTGTTCGTTAAAGTCCAGTCCCTTCTGGTACTACTTTTTCTGCTTACCCGCTTTCTCTCACCCATCCCTCTCTGCCCTGCTTCCACTCTTGTTCCTCTCCCGGGCGTTGCCCCAGGGGTTCCGCGACCTGCGGGTAAACCTGCTGCACAAGTCTATCCTCACCATTAGAGGCTCTAGCGAAGAACCTGGTCCTGCTAGACTCCACGCCCTTGTTGGCTTCGCCCGCCTCTTCCAGACGACTACCCCGGTCCTAATCCCAGGTAATTCTGGCGGTATTGTAACATTATAACCGGCCATAACATGGAACAGAATACGGCGGATGCCATCAATGCTTTTATTGCCCAGGTGTCTAACCTGGGCCAGATGGTTCAAGCACTTACGGAAAAAGTTAACTCCCAGGAGGGGGCCATCGCAAGAGTTCACACGTCCCCCAATCCTCCAGCCAATCCTACACCTCCTCCCGCAAACCCAGTCACGGACATCAAGATGAATCTTCCGGATCCATTTTCTGGGGATAGGAGCAAGTTCAACCAGTTCAAGAACAGTTGTCTTTTGTACTTCCAGCTTCGTCCCAACGCTTCTGGCAACAAACTCCAGCGTGTTGGCCTCATCATTTCCCTTCTCGAGGGTGACCCCCAGTCTTGGGCCTTCAGCTTATCTAAGGATCACCGTGCTCGCCAAAGTGTTGAGAAGTTCTTTCAAGCTTTGGGTCTGCTTTATGAGGACCCAGACGTGGTTGCCACTGCCGAGACTCATCTGCGGTCTCTTAAGCAAGGGAGAAGGACGGCTGAGGAATATACACTTCTGAGTTTAGACGCTGGGCAACTCTTT
>WWET01007530.1:29634-44147 GCA_011038615.1 Limnodynastes dumerilii | reverse complement strand
TTCTGCCGGGCAGATCCATGGCTCTAGGTGCTGTGGATCTGGCGTCCGTAACTACAGCGTAGTTACAGTTGAAGGGGCGGAGAGCTCCATAACTATGCTGTAGTTATGGAAGCTAGGCAGGGGAGGAAAGGTAATTAGGTAGTGAGTGCAGGGTTTGAGAGATTACTCTCCTGTGTGAGCGTAGTTACATACAGTTACGCCGGCTGAAGTTAGGGTAGCCTTCAGCCGGCGTAACTATGTGTAACTATGCTCACACAGGTGGAGTGACAGGGGAAGTGCACCAGAGCTACTCTGGCCGTACTTATGGACAGCGGGCTAGCATAGCTTTGGATCAGGCCCATAGGCTACAAGAAGAAACTCATAGGGTTCAAGGAGAGGTTCACCTCTATATGAATGGGTCATAGGCTAGAATAATGGGCAAATGGGTTAAAAAAGGGTTTCTAGACTAAGAGTAGGGATAGATAAATAAATAAATAAATATAATTCAGTAAAATAATAACTTATGTATTGGATGAACTCTTGAAGTCTCTATTCTATTGTATTTCAACTTCATTTGACTACTATCGGTACAATCTATGCCTTTGAGTGTATGATACTGGAGGGCTAATTTCAGGTAAGGATAGAGTAGAGGAGAGCTGTGTGTATGTTCTGGGTAATGTAATGTAAGGTAAGCATGGGGTAGAGGAGAGCTGTGTGCAAGTGCAGGGTAGTGTAATATAATGTATGGATGTCCTACCTTCGGGGGATTCCCTCTGGTAGAACTGTCAGCGCCAGGTGTAAGTGACAACCTTAATGACCTTGCTGTGATTTCTCTTCGGGGTGAAGAATACTCAGCAGCAATCCTAGGAGTGACCAACTACTCTAAAAAACAAATAATTATACACAAGGATTGCGCTATGAGTATGCTTAACATTTATTAATACATTTTGACCGCATATGTCAATAACCATAAAATAAATTTGAAAAATACAAAAATGTATAAAATCAATAAATAAAAATAAAAATTAGACTAATCCAGCATTGATGTTTAACAATAAACATTGTAGATAAATCTGGGGCCCCAAATATCTTTATGTTATTGTATAGTTCCAGACTGTTCCAGTAATATATTCTGTTGCAATTAATCTTGGAATGCTGTGGTATTTGAAGAGAGCTGTACTCCCTTACAAGTGTATTTTGATACACTGTGCATATGTTTGTACACACAGATGATTTATAGTATAGTTGGATACACAGTATAAATATTGTAACTACTGATGGTTGTATTAATAGACAGGCTATCGAGTCCTAAAGTAGATACAATGTTCATAGAAATGTCGATTCTATATAGCCACTATCAGTGGTGGTGGTAGCCAAACTTTTCAATTGCTAATTAGTTACAATGTACGTCAATTCCATGTGCAATTCTTCCAACACATGGACAATTGTGCTCCACTCCACTAATGGATACGTGTCGGAAACCAGGATATATGGTACTTACTGCTTGTTATATAAGTTCACACAATAACTGTGCGCAGTGTAACAGGCTTGCAACTTCTTTCTGCCTATTATTCAGCAATACATTGTATAAACTCACAGTTCTGTTGGTATTCGTTCCCCTCTGTCCGGCTGCATGCCGACCTTCTGCTCTCCTCAGTGGGCTGTAGGTGTTCTGATAATAGGTCCCGGCAAATCAGTGGCCACTGTGATGGGTTCCCAGATCTTTCTGTGCCGCTCCATGGGAGGAGAGGGGAGGGGGAGTAAATTTGACCTCTAGGTACTATTCCTTTAGCTGGATCCAAATCATATGATGAGAAATAAATACTTTGTGTTTTTCCGTTCTGTTGCGACTCCTATTACTGGAAATTATTGTATGGTCTGGAAATAGTGGGTAAATGCTGGATCTCGTCAACGCACGCCTAGGCACGTTTCTCCCGAACCGGGTTTCCTCAGTAAGTGACACTTATTGGCTGCTGAACAAATTAACCCTAGTCTGCATTAGGGAACTTAGAATGTAGCTCCAATGGGGCAGGGAATGCTGTGAATGTTAAATATTCTTTGTAAAGCACTACATAATCTGATAGTGCTATATAAAAATCTGTTATGGGTTTGTCTGATAAATGTTGTGAGAGTGAGACTTTAACCGTTTGCCACTTATGATGGCTAGTCAATAATAGTTAGCTAATATGTGGGAGAGGCATGTTCTTTTATTTATTTATTAATATGTGACTCCATCACCATTACTTATTTTAAAAACATAATAATATATAATATAGTGTAAGCTACCAATAAATGTAATGCAAAGCTTGGGGGAGCAATGTCTGCTAGATCTCTCATTACCTTATTACATTAATCATTAACAGCCAGATCTATACTAAACTTACACAAAATATAGGAAACACAAACATCAACAAAAACAAGCTGGATGGATCCAGTGCATTTTACTATGGCTTCTGAACTAGAGCTACATCTCCACTCCCTTCCAGTGATTACACTTACTGAAGTCCTCACTGCACTCTCAAAATAACAGAGACCTCTTCTGCTTCTGTACTTTGGAGAGTGGAGAGGAATTAGGCTACAGGTAAACAGAATGGCAGAGCAACATATCCAAGGACTATCCTAAATTTGTTTGCCAAATAATACTGTGGTCTTCATCTGACCATACCTTTTGTTTTATTACCATTAAAGTCATAGTTCTATCTATTGTATTTTATACAGTAGTGAAGAAGAACCATACAATAGCAGATGAGTGTTTAAAAGATGCTTTTCCTTAGTTGAAACACTAAAACTTGATATTATACATTGAAAAACAATTATTACAGACATTTTATTAAACAACAGTAAGTACTATTTACATGTTCTTAGTATAGTTCATTATTTTTTATTAATTTTTATTATTGTATTTGTCATTTTGTGCAATTTTCTGATTACATTCATATTCATATACCACCTAAAACCGGTATATTTCACTCAGTGCTGCTGTTATTAAACAGTTAAAAAAGACACACTAATTAATCGCAATCTCCTGCAGCTAATCCAGGGATGACCAATCCCAAAAATGGACTAGAAATAAAAGATTTAGGGGTCTATTTACTTACCTTAACGTTTTCAAATGAATGAAGCTGTTCCAGGCTTGCTTCGGTTCGCAGTCTGGCAACTATATTCATTTAAATTTACTAATACTGTCAAAGTTATAATTATGCACACATGGACCAGATATCTACATATTTCTAAAACCTATATTGGATCTTTATAATGATACATATGTTATGTCTACATTTATACATTTATTTAACCCTAAAATGTTATGATCATAATTTCTTAACAAGTACACATATAAACTATCAACTTACTGGCAAAAAATGCAAAATCATGCACTTAGGACATAAAAACCCGTTTCTATGTTTCTATGTTACAATATGCAACTAAGAGTTAAATTTACCAGCTATTAAATAGTATAATAAGCTAGTCTCATGATTGATCACAAGTTATCAATAAAACAAGATAAAGGGGTTTGTTAAAGATCAAGGTAAAACATCTTAGGTCAGGTTGACCCTGTACAAACATGCACAAACAGGATATTAATATCTAGAGGAATAACATACAGGATAAGGGAGGACATCAAGTCTTGATATGGTGATATGTAGGAGTATGTTATTGCAGATATTGAATACTAGGAAGAAGAAAAACCACAGACGTTAGCAATATGATGTTGGCAAGAATAAAGTCCATGATGACTTACGTATTTTTTATGTGTATAAAGGTGAAAAGAATTTATATAAATATCCCTGTTTTGTACTATGAAGTTGTTAATGCTTATTGACCCTCGGTGATCCACTTTGTCTACGGTTGCTGAGTTAAGAGCTTGATTCAATAAATTCTTCAAATGGAAATAATAACTGCTAATCCTACTTATTCAAAGGATAATTCATTAGATATTAACAGAACTTTTAGAACTTAAACAGTGGGGGCTTCGTCTCAGTCTTCCCTGCTTGGGGCTCTCTCCTCATCTTCCTCCAACAAAGGGGGGACAGCTCTGCTGGATCATACCTTCATAACTCGGTGAGTATCAGATTTATGTATATTACATATATGTGTCTATACTCGAGTTACTTTTTTGTTTGGAGGACAGATGCCAAGAGAGCATAAAAGTGGTAGCTGAAGAAGTGAACTTAGGGAATAGTATTGTTTTTATTGTTATTATTTTGAAATTTTGTTGTTGAGCTGTTGATAATTTGATATAGTAGAAGTAGTATACTGAGTGTTCTTTTGTGGACTGATCACACACGTGCTATAAGAACCAGGATAATTACTGTTGTGGCTATTGTTGAAGTTTAGAAGTACTTGTCCCTGCGATAGATGTATCCTTAGGTTAATATAGACGTCCAGTCAGAATGGGGTCTGATATTGCTAAAGAAGGGAAAGTTAAAGAGGCATTGTGTGCCTATAGTGTCATGAAGAATCTCGATCCTGAGTATGTTAGATTCTGTGATAAATGGTGTAAAATGACTAAGAAAAGTGAAATGTGTTTTCCAGAAGATGGAACTTTTAATATAAAAATTCTTGATTGTGTAAAAAATAAGATTATTAAATTGTGGGATCTATAAATGTAGAACTGATCAATTGCAATGTTTGAATAAGTGGTATGACCAGTCCGAATTGTATCAATTACAGAAAGCACAAGATAAGAATCACCCCGACGCGCTTGCAAAAGTAACACCTCCCTTACACATACCTACAACCGGTTCCCCTCCCAAATATTGTCCGCTATATCCTCAAAACATCATGAGTATACCGGAGAATGAGTGCAGGAGGAATTACAGATCGCTCTTGTTGCTCCAGCGTATGCTGAGGCTAGTGCACAGGCTGCAACAGCCGTTGGACAACAACAACAGCCACATCAAGCAAAAAATCAGCAAATTTCAGAAACTCTCCTATACGCTGTATAACCTAAAACAGAATCAGAATCAGAAGAGGAGAATAGTAAGACTGAAACAGACCCAGAAACATATTCAGTTAGCAAAGAGATAGGAAAAGGAAAAGGGAACGCTTGCTATAGGGACAAAAGTTAACATACCTAGAGAAAAATTATACAAAGCAAAGAGATTATTGTGTGCAAAAAGGAGAGCCGGGAGAACTGAATTAGGTCCTATGCCAACTAGGGCTACAATTAAGGTATACACAGCTAAAACTAGTACTAGTACCAAGAAAACCGCACAAGCTAAAAAGCCAAAATATTAATTTTAGCCAGTGAGAGTATTTACAGTACCGGGTGCCCAGGGCCGGATCCACCATATATGGGGATATGGGGTTAAATCTATTTAGAGTAGTAGGTATATGGGGTTAAATTTATTTATTGCAGTAGGGATATGGGGTTAAATCATTTGGGACCTGAGGGAGCGGAGGCTTATCTATTTAGGGAGCTAAGTGGCTATTTAATAAGAATAATAGGATCAGAGGGGGCATATGTAATTTATAACGTGAATAAGGTGTTTTTTTTTTTCACAGTGTACCAGACAGAAGAAGAAAAAGTTTGACCGCACTAGTATAAGATAACGGGTGCTATCTGTTGGGTAAATAGTAATAATATGCAAATTAGGAAACCAGCTAAACAGAATCCCAGAAAGATAACCCGTCTTTGATGCACACCGATTGTGTTATAAATTAGTAGTGAATCTATTGTACACATTAAAAGGTAATTTTTATTCAAATTCTTTCAGATAAAAATATAACAAGACACACAACATACGAATAATAAGAGATAATTGCAGTCAGATCAAATACAGAAATATCTCAAATACACGTGGCTAGTGGGATTATTTATATCATCAGCATTGTCAAATGGAAATAGCAACCAAAAATCAGTGCAGTTAATAGAGACAAGATGATATAATATATTTGGCAACTATAGCAATAAAGTTTTATATGAAAAGCACTATGATTTAGCCACAATGATAGTATCAAAGATGATATTCATATTGACACAAATGTAATATCATAGCAAAGAAAAGCAAAACAAAGCAATCAACAATTGTAGCAAAAGTGCATATCTGTAAACTCAGCTATTAATTAGCCTTATTGGCAGGCAGGGTGGAAATGCATCAAGGTTGTAAAATACACAGAGACTTCTAACTAAGAAGATACAAAGCTTTCCCTGCAGGAACTCCAGCAAATAAAACTCCAGCGATTTAAACTCCAGCGAGTTTAACATAAACTTGTTGGAGTTTAATCGCTACACATCGCTGGAGTTTGACAAATCGCTACTCTAAACCGCATGTTAGTAAATTTAGCGATTTTACTGCATCAAATCACTAACTAACTACAGCGATGCTGACCGATTTAGAGTAGCGATTAAAAATCGACCTTAGTAAATTTAGCCCAAAGTGTCAAAAGACAAAATACAATTATGTACAGATCGAGTTAAATATCTAAACCATTATCTAACTCCAGGTGAAGGATATTTAAATGCTCAGAGAGTGGAATTGATACTTAAACATTCTTTGCCACAAGTTCAGAAAGCAATATGTTCTTTTCTGAGTATGTCACAATTTTGCAGACAGTGGATACCAGGTTTTTCAAAAGTTGCACTTCCACTGCAGAAATTTATTTCACAGTTCATGCCAGACAAAACACCAGAATCTATTCTATAAGGAAATAAAGACTTTATTGGCCTTAGCACCAGCATTGGGGTTACCTAACTACAAACTACCTAATCAGGACACTGCATTAGGAGTTCTTACACAGATTCATGGGGGAAAACACAGACCAGCGGGTTACTTCAGTGCACAGCTAGATACATTTGCCAGAGCACTTCACACATGTCTCCAAGCAATTGCAGCAAAAGCAATTCTCAGTAGAAAAGACACAATACATAGTGTTACAACATGAGTTACATCTATACATACCACATGACCAATGCCCAAACTAGACATGTTGCCAGGTTCACGAAATGGGAAATTGCACTTTTGACACCCACCAACATCACTATACACAGATGTCAAAATCTAAATCCTGCAACACTGTTACCAACTGGAAAAGAAAGACATAGATCTGGAACATGATTGTCTGATGTGAATCAAAACTTTTCAGTACGTCTTGACATTACTAAGATTCCTTTGGAAAAGCCAGATCTAGTTTTCTACACAGATGGCAGCTGTCACAGACAAACATCAGACGGGTCCTTAGTGACAGGATATGCAGTCACTACACTAGATGAGATAGTTGAAGCAAAATCATTAGCTCCCTCACATTCAGCGCAGAAAGCTGAACTCACCGCACTCATCAGAGCATGTCAAATAGCTGAGGGTCGCAGAGTGAACATATACACAGACTCAAGATATGCATTTGGAGTGGTACATGATTTTGGAGCTATATGGAAACATCGAGGTTATTTGACATCCTCAGGAACACCTATCTCACATTCACAGACAGTGAAAGAACTGATAGATGCCATACAACTACCAAAAGAAGTTGCAGTTATTAAATGTCAAGCACATACTTTACAAACTGATGAGGTTTCAATGGGAAACAGAACGGCAGAGAAGCTGCTTTACAAACACCACCATAAACACAGTTGATGGTATTTCAGGACATTACTTTGACTATTTGTGAGAATTCCAGGAGAAAGCAACACAGAACGAGATACATTTATGGAAATTGAAACAGTGTACTAAGACAGATGAAGGACTTTGGGTAGATAAAAAACCAGTTACACCAAAGATGTTATTGCCCACCTTAGCAGAAAGCTCACATGGCCTAGTACATTTGGGAGCAGACAACATGATACGAATTGTAAAATCTTATTGGTATGCTCCAGGATTCACCACTTTTGCAAAAGCTAAATGTGACTCATGTGTAATTTGCCTAAAGAACAATGTTGGAAAAACAGATAAGATAAGACATTTGCCCCAAACTACAGGACCATTTAAGAGACTACAGATTGATTTAATTTATTTGAATAAGATAAGAGGTTTTCATAATGTATTGGTTTGTGTTGATATGTCTTCAGGATGGGTTGAGGCTTGGCCTGTGTTTAAAGTTACAGCAATGGTTACAGCAAAAAAGATTTTACAGGAATTTGTATGTAGATATGGAATACCAAATGTCATAGAAAGTGACAGAGGCCCTCACTTTACAGGAAAAGTTTTTCAGAAAATGTGTGAATTGATGGGGATAGACTCTAAATTGCACACACCATATCACCCTCAAGCTTCAGGGAAAGTTGAAAGAATAAATGGAGTCATAAAGAACAGACTAGCTAAGGTTACAAAGGAATCAGCAATGACCTGTGTGGAAGCACTACCTTTGGTGCTACATAGCATTAGAATTACTCCTAAACCTCCTCTGAATCTCTCACCCTATGAATTTTTGTTTGGAATGCAACCAAAATATGTTACTTATCCAGAGATTGATTTGAACTGTCATCATGATCTAACTGTTCAATATGTTATTCAATTATCAAAACTGATGAAGACACTACGAAAGTCTCAACAAGACATTCAACTAGAATCAGCTCTTGGGCCAGCACATAAGATACAACCAGGAGATTATGTCATGGTGAGAAATTTCTTACACGCTGGTTCCCTTACAAATCGGTGGGATGGTCCCTGGCAAGTCTTGCTGACTACAGATGCAGCTATAAAAGTAGCAGAGAAATAGACTTGGATCCATAGATCCCACTGCAAACTGGTCAAAGACCCAACACTGAAGGAACCAAAAGACTCACAGATAAACTCTGATACTGTTGCTGAATTAAATTTGAAAGAACTCTTCGATCTGGAAATCTTCAATCAACATGGAAGCAATCTTCCTTAATCGTCTATGAGTATATAGTCTGATTCCTGAAAAGTACTATCAATGCTTTACATTTTACTTTACTACACTCACCTTTCTGCAAATCATCACATTTGCATTTGGCATTTTGGGATTTAGGAGATGTTTGGAGTGAGATAACCCATACTATGAGGTTGATTTCAAGGGTAACATTTCTGATTGTTGGGTTTATATTAAAACTCCTATACTAAGTAAACATGCCGATGTCACCAATCCCAATTACACATGAAGAATTAACCAGCCACACTCCAAATGTCAAATGTGAGACAGATAGATGTGATTTTAGTGATTGGAAAGATTGTTACTGAAGTTTATAATGTAACTATTTGACTACCGAAACCACAGATCCTGAGACTATAATTAATAATTACATGAATGAGGTATATAACATGAAAGAGGACTACCGTAAACGTAATTATGAGGAAACAAAAAGTGAGGATGAATGGTGGTCTTGGTTGAACCCCGGAAATTTGTTCTCAGGCCTAGGTCACTGGTGGTCTAATCTCATTGCCTCTTGTTTTAAATTCATTTTAAAGCTTATTGGAATTGCTTTGTTTTTCTATGCTTGCTACAAATGTGGTTTGTGTTTAATTCGCAGGCTATCAAGAACAAATCTGCAAAGAGTACACAGCAGTTGCATATGTGCATATAAAAAGAGTGGAATTGTCAAAGTTATAATTATGCAATGGACCACATATCTACATATTTCTAAAACCTATATTGGATCTCTATAATGATACATATGTTATGTCTACATTTATACATTAATTTAACCATAAAATGTTATGATCATAATTATTTAACAAATACACATATCAATTATCAGCTTACAATATCCAACTAAGAATTGAATTTACCAGCCCTTAATTAGTATCATAACCTAGTCTCATTATTTATCACAAGTTACCAATAAAACAAGATAAAGGGGTTTGTTAAAAATCAAGGTACAACATCTTAGGTAAGGTTGACCCTGTACAAACATGCACAAACAGGATATTAATATCTAGAGGAATAACATACAGGATAAGGGAGGACATTAAGTCTTGATATGGTGATATGTAGGACTATGTTATTGCAGATATTGAATACTAGGAAGACCCCCAGACGTTAGCAATATGATGTTGGCAAGAATAAAGTCCATGATGACTTACGTATTTTTAATGTGTATAAGGGTGAAAAGAATTTATATAAATATCCCTGTTTTGTACTATGAAGTTGTAAATGCTTTCTGACCCTCGGTGATCCACTTTGTCTACGGTTGCTGAGTTAAGGGCTTGATTCAATAAATTCTTCAATTGGAAATAATAACTGCTAATCCTACTTATTCAAAGTATCTGGATAATTCATTGAATATTACTAGAACTTTTAGAACTTAAACAATACTCACCCCTCAACCCGCGATGATCTCTGGGCTCATACTTCGTATGAATGAAGTCATGCGCATGCGCAGATACTCCCATGCGGGACTTTGAAAATGTCAAGTTCTGGCATGAAAAACACTGCACATGCGCAGTGTTTTCATATCGGGACTCTGAAATCTTCGGACGCATCTCCCAGGAAATTTTTTTATTTTTTTCTATATTTTTTGTATTAAAATTAAAATTAATATTTTAAATGTATTTATTTATTTATTTTTAAAACCACAAAACATTTTTTTTATTTCTACACTTAGGTTTATTCTAGTGGTTTCCCCATAATGACCCCCTTTTCCTCCCCTAATAACAGCTATTAGTGGGAGGAAAAGGGGGTAATATGGGGAGATTGCTTTTTTTTAATGAGTGCCTTGGATATCTAATGTAATAATGTACCAATTAATGTTCCCCCCACTATGTTTTTAATCACACAACTTTGTCTTGTATTTCACTTCACATACTTTGTTTTTTTAATATTTCGCTGGTATCATAGCCATGATCCTCTTCTAAATTCCCTGCATATTTCTATTACCTAATTATTTAATTAAAGGTAGAACAGAGTGGTATTAACTCTTTATTGTGAATGAATAAAGATTATTAAGAAATATATTCATAACAGCTGTTCAACACTTTAGTGGACTTGTGAGTGCACTCCTCATTACCCTTTTTTTATTTTCTTTACTGTAAATACGTTAATACGTCTTCATCCCTTTTCTTCGTTCACAAGAGTGCTGAGTGTTGATAGTCCAGAGGCAATTTCCCACTGCCCGTTTACTTACACAATAGAAACAGTGAATGTTTACTATGTTTCGATTTTATCATTATAATTTTTATTATTATCACACACACACACTCTACATTTTCTGCTATATATACATTATATTTGTTTACTGTTGAGTTGCAAATTGAAGCCCTTAACGTGGCCTTTCACAGATCTCTGTCTTCCTGGGTGATTTATGGACAGCAGGATCCTTGCTATTCAGATTCCAGGACACTAGTAATATTTGCACTTTGCAGTTCCTGTTGTTATCGCCTGGCTGTTTCTACATGCTGTTTTTAAACTTACATTCGATACGTTGAATAAACTGATCTGAAGCGCCCCTGTCATTTCCTTCTGTGTCCAATTCTCCTAAATCATACAAACATGAAAAAAAAAAACGGGCAAAAAGAAGAAAAATGCAAACAATAATGTACTGTAGTACTGTTTTGACAGGACCAGGTTTAATAAAGATTATTGGCATGTGGGTTTTAATAGCAAGGTAGAGAACCACATATGCGATTATCATTTATACACGTGATGCTAGTTAATATCAAAATAATATTACATTATTCTTGTTTTTTTCTTTTTTTTTGTTGACCATTTTATATGTTTCATGTTTGGATAATTTATGAAAAATTGGCTAATTGGAGAAAGGATATTGTGCTTTAGAGGTTTAAAAACTCACCTGTATTTGAAATGTCTTAACCACTCCGGCACCCCTTCACTTTTTATTAATTTCTTTAGAGCATTAGTACACTAGTGACCTACTTTATGGACTTTTTAAGGGTTTTACTGTTGGTAGTTTATATATAACCATTTAGGTGTTCAACTAAAAAATATACTGGAAAACATTGATCCGTGCTGGCATTAGACCTGATTTTATCACCTTATTTGACGGTCAAACCAAATACAAAGTACAGAAAGCCAAAAAAAACTAAAATCTTTATTGGCACAAAGCACTTTAACTGTTTTGGCACCTAAAGATCTTGTGATGTTTAGACCATTAGGTTGTTTCCCTTGTGGGAAGTGTAAAATTATTATAAATATATATATATTAATAAGGAATTTTTTTTTTACAATTCAGATAATACTAGAGAATTTTGTACAAAACACTATACCAATTATTATTCAGTTTTGTTGTATATTTGCTAACCTGTGGGTGTGGAAAAATTTATGTGGGGAATACTAAACGTCCTCTAAAAATAAGAGCCCTCGAACACTATAGAAATATTAAAACGTGCGTCATAGTATTTCACAACATTTTATTAATTGTCCCAGTAGCCCTCGCCATGTGTCTGCAGTCCCCCAGTAGCCCCCATCATGTGCCTCAAGCCCTCTAGTAGCCCCATCATGTGCCTGCAGTCCCCCAGTAGCCCCCATCATGTGCCTGCAGTCCACCAGTAGCCCCTACTGCCATCTCTGTATGCTGCACCTTACCTCTGTATTATGCATCTTCCTGCTACATTCAAGATGGCGGCAGTGGGTCCTTCCGATACACAGGAAAGACCCCCGCTGCCATCTTGAATGTGGCAGAAAGTTATGAAATTGCCTGGGGAAGCTGCTGAATGTAGCGGCGGCGGCAGTACAGTGCATCACAACGTGTGGATGCTTCTGCGCATGCATATAACAGTGAGGCGCAGAATGGCTTTTATATACATAGATGTTTGCCAGACACCTGTTAACAGAACAGTGTATAACAAGGGGAGTTGCGATGACTACTTTTAATCTGGTGATTTTCAAAGAACTTTAAAGCATTTCATGAACTAATCTCTGAGCTACCATGCACTAATTGCGGAACTGTTCAGTAGGCATCCATGTTGAGTGCAGAAAAGTCAAACAGACGGGTCTAGTACTAATTCCAGACGGTTAGTAAACCGCCGCGTATAATCCCTCCACGAATCTCGTGGTAGTGACAATCCCGGCATATAAAAAATCCCGGCACTTGATATACCGATGCATGCAATATACCTGCATTGTTCAATTCCCGGCATTTAAAATAGCGGTCACAGTTATTTACCGGCAAATCAAATCCCGTCACATTAAAGTCCCGACGTGCACTTTATCCCGGCGCTGAGTAATTCCCGACACATTTAGATCCCGGCTAAGGTGAATATCCCGGTACAATGGAAATCCCGGCACAACATAAACGACAATTTCAGCGGCCTTAAGCTCATCCCGGGTGACAACATAAAAGACAATTTAGCCATGAGCTAATCCCGGTTTAGTATACTCCCGGCTAAATTGAATATCCCTGCACAATGGCAATCCCGGCACAATATAAATGACAATTTCACCGGCTCTGAGCTAAACCCGATGCATGATAGAAATCACTGTATGACTTAAACGGCAATTTGCCATCACGTACTAATGTCTGCCAATCAATTAAGAAACAATTTAAATGTCACTGACCAAAAATATTGTCAGTAGTGAAACGACAATTATGACAGCGGTGATTGAAATCTGTATAACTTGTAATCAGTCCTTCATGGGTTAATTTTGTGATCAATATGTACAAAAGTAACGTGATCAATATGTGCAAAAGTAACGTACCTATGCTCATTTACCTAATTTTAGTTTCCTTAAAGTTAAAAGCCTATTTTTGAAACAGGACCCTGTTTGGAACAGTCATAATTATTGTTCTTCAGCTATCAAAATGGACGTCCACTGCTGAGACATTTTCGATAATGACAATTTGTCCTCGTCTGTGATGCTTTTAAAAAGACAACTATTCCAGCACTTGTGCTAGTAAGGGTGATGTTTTTTGGTTCAACACTTTTAAAATTGAAACGCTCAACATAGTTTTTCACTTTTTCCACTTAGACACATACAACATATGCAAAATCAAATCCTCATCGTCAGAACCTAAGGCCTCACCATGTTAAATATTTATACCACAGGCAAAACGGGTAAATAGCAGTCACGCTGCTCATGCGTAAGTTGTCCCTATTGTTCTTAAAGACTAATAATCTTGCTTGCAAGTATGTTAATAATACTTAGATGTTGGTCAGCTTTTACTATTACTCCTTAACATATTTTTCAACTGAAAGCTGTTTTGTTATTGTAATCAGGGCCACCAAGAGAAATTCTGGGCCCTGGTACAGCAACTTCTTGCCCCCCCCACCAACTGTTGATTGCAGCAGAGATGACTGTGCCGTGGCGAAGCGGCGGCAAGCCGTCACAGGGGGTGTGGTCAACTGTGCCTCCTTGAATGCATGCCTGCAACTTCTTGCCCCCCCCACCAACTGTTGATTGCAGCAGAGATGACTGTGCCGTGGCGAAGCGGCGGCAAGCCGTCACAGGGGGTGTGATCAACTGTGCCTCCTTGAATGCATGCCTAGCAGGTTTAAATCCATATATATATATATATATATATATATATATATATACACATATATACACACACACGTAATTGTGTATATATATATGTGTGTGTGTGTGTGTGTGTGTGTGTGCGTATATATGTATATATAATGTACTCCAGTGCATGCTATGCCGATACAGCAATAATACATCATTAGAAGAGAGCGGCA
>WWET01007530.1:4156-22416 GCA_011038615.1 Limnodynastes dumerilii | reverse complement strand
AGGACTTGACTTCTCGTGTGCTGCACCTCTGCACAGGAATGACCTCCCTTCTTCAGTCAGACTCTCACCCACATTGCAGATCTTCAAGTGTTCACTCAAAACGCACCTGTTCAGGTTAGCCTACCCCTCCTCTACTTCCTCACTGCACAGGACTTGACTTCTCGTGTGCGTCACCTCGCGACAGGAATGACCTCCCTTCTTCAGTCAGACTCTCACCCACATTGCAGATCTTCAAGTGTTCACTCAAAACGCACCTGTTCAGGTTAGCCTACCCCTCCTCTACTTAACATCCTCACTGCATCCTTCTACTATGCCTTGTATTCCTTACCCCTATCCTCTGCTCACACCAGCAGTCCACTTCCTTCCTCCTCCTTATGTCTTCTGTAAGTTCTTCCCTCCCACTTAGTGTGTTAGCTCACGTGAGCAGGAACCTCCATCCTAGTGTTGTTCCTTCCTCCACCGCTCCCTCCTCACTTCGTACCCTCTTGTCCCCCTCTGCTACCCTTTTACCCCGGTCCCACCTAGTGACTCCCTCTCACTGCGCCCTATCCCCTGCCGCCTGATCTTCCAAGCTTGACACCTCGCATTTTGCCTTGCGTTCTGTGCTTGCTACACTTATTGTAATTTTGTGATATTTTTATATTCATATTGTATTTAATATGTACTATGCTGTCCCTGTATGTCTGTTCTGTATTTTGTTGTATTTTGTACGGTGCTGCGGACACCTTGTGGGGCCTTATAAATAAACGATAATAATAATAAATAAAATGTGTCTCCTGTAATCAAGCATTTGATAGTGTGCTTCCTCCTTCAATATCACATTACATTCATACAAACAAACAGTTGTATATGCCAACAGTAAGTCATAATTGTAGACAATTCTTTGCTAAAGTGTGCATGTTTAGTATCATGTTTGCGTACTATGTTCCTTACATCATTTCTTTTTTAGTTGTGTTTGGTCACAGTTTCACCATAAAACCAGTAAATTTCCTCTGTTGTATAATACATATTAATATAGATTATCTAATCTGAAGAGGATTATGTAATAATTACAGTTGGTATTACTGTATGATTTTAATTTACAAAGTTGGTTTAGTGAGAGCCATAACTGTTATAATTTAATGAATCATGTGTTGAAACTAACAACAGTGCATATGCTATAGTGTTTATGATAAATATTGATGATTGAGTGCATCACACAGTGCTACACACATTGCTATTGTCAGAGTGCAAGTCATTCACAGACACAGGGAGACACAGAAAGTGGAAACACAGACAGTGGAAACACAGACAGTGGGAGACACAGACAGTGGGAGACACTGACAGAGAAGACAGATATTTAAAATAGTCATTGACACCTTTGTTGTATTGTTGTGTGGTTGAGCATTTTAAAGATTGTTATTTAATGTAACTAATATTAAATACTACAATAACATAATAACCATTTTTACCTAAATCATGATTCTTTTGATTTTTCAGTGGTCTTAGGTGGTTTTCGTGAAGCAGGTTTTGGCGCTAGACTTTCAAACTGTTTTGTCTACTTTTGCATTTCCAGATATATCATATATAAGAGACACAAATACAAAAAATAGTCGGTGATGGTGAGTCACCGGCTATTAGGTGTGCGCCACTCAGATCCTCAAGTGCACTCACTCAGATATGTTAAAATAAATAAAATTAAATAGTACTGCACAAAAATGTAGAGTGTATATGGATGGACCAGGCTGCTTACACGATAACTATGTATGTATGTATAAGTGCACACGAATACCTAATAACAATCAAAAACACATTTCCCTAAGACATTTTAAGGTTCAAAAAGTATTACCTTCTTCAGTCGCCTGAACTGATGTGCTCTTCAAAGCTGTGAATTTACGTTTCATCTGTGTTTCTATATTTCTTAACTGACGTTGATGGATTATGTTTGAAACTGTAAATATTTTATGAATCACATTATTTTTGGTAGTTAAAGTATATGATTGTTTAGTACATATGACAATTTTAGGAAATTTTGATATATACTATTATTAAACTGATATAATATTATAAAGGCAAAATGTAATTACCATTGCTGGTACTTGGAGTGGGAGAATTAGGAAACACATTTCTCCTTGTTTTTGCTATTGATACTGCATAAGACCACAGTAAAAGAGGTGTTAATATTTTTTTAAAATGACATCACACTGTCTTTGTGATGTTTTGTTATATATATTGCACGATAATTTTTGTTTTTACCTTCGTCCAACACTTGGGAGGATGCTTTAACTGCAACTGTATTAGAACTTGATCCAGCAGGTGCTAACAACATCCAACAAAAATAATATTATTATACATGTAAATGACTCTGTTAAATTCATTTATATGACTAACAGTACAATGCTATGTTAAAATAGTTATGTAAGATTTCAACCAAAGGAAAATATGTTGGTGATGCTGTAAATGCAAAACATTGCACTGAAGCAATCCATACCTCTTTGCTGTAATGATTATTTGGTGAGATTTAAAAAATAAGGCATTAGTTGATAGTGTTATAAATTTGGTTTTAAATTACCTGTCTGTCTTTTGACAGCACTTACATGTAGCGTAGACACCAGTTATAGCTTTTATTCAGTTGACAAAGTCTATTTAGTTTACATTTCATCATTCACATATTGTTTTTAAAGAATGTCATGTATAGTTTTAGTTTGTAAATGAAGTATAAAGTTTAGGTTTTATTTAACAAAGTTAATGTATTGATACTGACATGGTTATATTTAAAATTTTATACAGTTTATGTAATGTAAGTCAAATCAAATACTGATCTTACTCACTCTTTCTTTCTCTTGACAGTGTGCAAAGCAGGGGTTTCTTTTCCTCCTTTCTTCCAAGTAGTTTATTTTTCAGGGCCTCCTTCCCTCAATGACTCCCTCGGTACCTCCAAAAAAGGGGAAAGAAAGACCTTGTGCAAATTTCCCTATGTGGATGACTTGATGACGAGCTAACAGTATTGGAGACCTGGAGGAAGGAAAAAAAGAGTGAACGTTTACATCATTTTAAGAGAAGCAATATCACAAGAGAAAAATATTGTGAGTAAATACTTACCTTTACAGGTTGTCGTGTGTGGGAAATCTGCACAAGGTCTTTCTTTCCCCTTTTTTTGAGGTACCGAGGGAATCATTGAGGGAAGGAGGCCTTAAAAAATAAACTACTTGGAAGAAAGGAGGAAAAGAAACCACTGCTTTGCACACTGTCAAGAGAAAGAAAGAGTGAGTAAGATCAGTATTTGATTTACCTGATACACTTTACGGAGTCACACAGGGAAGATTTTTGTTTGTATTTTGGGGTCCTTTGGAAAGGAGAATATACCTGTGAAAAGAAAATACCATCAAAAACGAAGTAAAAACATCTAACCTAGAAGGAAGAAGAAAAACGGAGGAATAAAGAAGAGCTACAAAAAGGACAGTATACATTCATTTTTTATTTTCTAGCGCCAGGACTTTAATAGTGACTGATTTGTTTTGTTTTAGTTGCTGGTTGACGCCTTTCTGCCAATCCAAAAGGTCTTTATCCATTGGAAATGGTTTTGGGACTCCGTGTAGTTCTGTTTGTGTCTCCACGCTCAATTTTTCATGAGTACAAACTGTATGTAACAGTGAAATTCATGTATTTATTGGAAACTGCATAAACATTTCACATCAAAGCATATTTTAAACCACAAAGGCATTGTACATCCCAAAACCATACTTTTCCTGCTATTATACTATCACATATTACCAATTCGAAGGAATAACAATTATTTGGATTCCACTTTAACTATGTATGTATGTATAAGTGCACATGAATACCTAATAACAATCAAAAACACATTTCCCTAAGACATTCTAAGGTTCAAAAAGTATTACCTTCTTCAGTCGCCTGAACTGATGTGCTCTTCAAAGCTGTGAATTTACGTTTCATCTGTGTTTCTATATTTCTTAACTGACGTTGATGGATTATGTTTGAAACTGTAAATATTTTATGAATCACATTATTTTTGGTAGTTAAAGTATATGATTGTTTAGTACATATGACAATTTTAGGAAATTTTGATATATACTATTATTAAACTTATATAATATTATAAAGGCAAAATGTAATTACCGTTGCTGGTACTTGGAGTGGGAGAATTAGGAAACACATTTCTCCTTGTTTTTGCTATTGATACTGCATAAGACCACAGTAAAAGAGGTGTTAATATTTTTTTAAAATGACATCACACTGTCTTTGTGATGTTTTGTTATATATATTGCACGATAATTTTTGTTTTTACCTTCGTCCAACACTTGGGAGGATGCTTTAACTGCAACTGTATTAGAACTTGATCCAGCAGGTGCTAACAACATCCAACAAAAATAATATTATTATACATGTAAATGACTCTGTTAAATTCATTTATATGACTAACAGTACAATGCTATGTTAAAATAGTTATGTAAGATTTCAACCAAAGGAAAATATGTTGGTGATGCTGTAAATGCAAAACATTGCACTGAAGCAATCCATACCTCTTTGCTGTAATGATTATTTGGTGAGATTTAAAAAATAAGGCATTAGTTGATAGTGTTATAAATTTGGTTTTAAATTACCTGTCTGTCTTTTGACAGCACTTACATGTAGCGTAGACACCAGTTATAGCTTTTATTCAGTTGACAAAGTCTATTTAGTTTACATTTCATCATTCACATATTGTTTTTAAAGAATGTCATGTATAGTTTTAGTTTGTAAATGAAGTATAAAGTTTAGGTTTTATTTAACAAAGTTAATGTATTGATACTGACATGGTTATATTTAAAATTTTATACAGTTTATGTAATGTAAGTCGTTTGATCTTTTTTTCTTATAAATTTTTATATGTTTCTACGATTATTTAAAATGATTTGCTGATTTTATTTTGTTAGGACCATGATTTTTACCTTCTTTGTCCACGTTTGTAGAGCCATGGATATCAGCCACACTTTCATAATTGCTTGGACCTAATGAGAAGACAGAAATTGTAAACAACATGTACAGAGGACGGTATGCAGTCCCCGGTTAGAAAGTCTATATTTCGAAAATCCCTATTTCGAACGCTATATTTCGATTTTTCATAATTGCGATTATTCTCTATTTCGAAATGTCCCTATTTCGAAATTATCCTATTGCTACTGATACATATTTCGATTATGTATGCATTTCGAAATTTTATAATGCGAATGCTTACTAGTGCGATAGTTAGAAATTTCGAATATTTCAATTGCGAAACTTCCTTATTTCGAAAATAATTTTTTTTCTAAAGTACTATATTCGAATTCCTATTTACGAATTATTACTCACTTCGAAAGCTCCATTTTCGAATGCATATATTGGATTTCCTATTTACGAATTATTACACATTTCGAAAGCTCCATTTTCGAATGCATAATAATGCGATTAAAATATTCCTTCGATTATACTATATTCGCTGTCCACACCCAACCCATCAAACTTGCAGTGGCACTTTCTTGAGTTTTTCTGGACTTGACCCATAATGTAACACCTACAAATACAAATGACAACACATATGTTAATTACAAATGGAATAAACTCTAACATGTCTGTAAACAAAAAATGTGATCGTTTTCCTTTAGCTGATTATAAATTTGTAGTAATCAAACTTGCAGTGGCACTTTCTTGAGTTTTTCTGGACTTGACCCATAATGTAACACCTACAAATACAAATGACAACACATATGTTAATTACAAATGGAATAAACAAAATTCTAACATGTTCAAGTACAATAGACTTGTTCAAGTTCACTATGCAGTTATCAAATATATTAGATGAAAAAACAAACAAACAAACAAACGTTTATATCTAGATAAAAGTTATGATCAAATCTGAGTATATGGTCAACATCACCATTTGATGCAATAAATTTGTGTGACACGTACCAAGAGCACTAAAAGGCCTCTTCTGACTTTTCACAGGCGATGTGTCCTCAGGTGGCAGAGACGCAATGTGTTGCTTCATTTTATTCTCCCAGGCATTGAAAGTCGTTTTTTTCCCTTTCTTCTCTTGTAGCATTTTCTTTTTTGTCATTTCCCTGCAGTCTCTAAAGCACTTCTTGCAGTTTCCAATATTTCTATTTTGTTTGCTCGCAGCACAGACAGCCTTGCATATTTTTGCCCGTATATGCTGACGCTCCCTGCTACTGCTTACTGTTTTGTTGCTGATTATCTTGACATAGTGCACAATAACCTAAAAAAAAAATTGGAAGATGGACAGTGTATATCAGTTTTTGGATTGCTACAAGTACAAGATTTGAGAACAGTCCTGCTTATAGTTTTGCATTATGTCATGTGAAGTGTAATGACACTTAAAAAAAAAAAGTATAGCTGTATGAAACCTTGTAAATATGTATAATAATTGTAATAAATGAATGTAAATATGGCTCTTTTTTGGTTAGATTTTTGCTTGTATATTTATATGACTCATGTAATCATAACAATTTAAAATATGATCTATACACGTTGAGTTACAGACGTGTATAGAGAACAAAATCCACGCATGTGACAAATTTAAAAATGTAGTAGTAATTTTATAAATATGGTGACCATACAAATCGTATTACAGCTATCATTTTACATTTATCAAACTGATATAACAACAACACTAAGGTCCAGATTTACTAAGCTTTAGGTTTTGAGAGAGTGGAGAGTTTGCCCATAGCAACCAATCAGACTCTAGCTGACATTCTCTAGAATGCAATAGTTAAATAAGATCTAGAATCTGATTGGTTGCTATGGGCAAACTCTCCACTCTTTCAAAACCCACAGCTTAGTAAATCTGGACCCTAGAGTGCTAGTTGAAAACTCGCACTACACATTTCCTTATAAAGTGCTTTTACCAAAACGTATACATATTACATGAAAATGTGACAACGGTACAACAATTCAATTGACTAACATCTGTGGACAACAAAAGTTGAACCCTGCAATATTATTGTATTGTCACAAATATTTTGCATGCAATGTGTTTATGGTTTTGTTAACACACTAAATATTGGTTTAAACAAGGGCATGTCATAATTTCACATCCGCTGTCATCCATTTAAAAAAATAATAGCTTTCAGTTAAATTGTATATAAGTTATACTACACATATGACATTTTTTAAACAGTATCTATCAATATAGATTTAGGTCTGCACTTGAAAGCCTGCATGATTTCATGCTGGAAGGTAACATAATAGCGCTTTAATTTAGCTGAACGTAATGAATCTGTGAAAGCGCCATTTTAACACAGCTTAATGGATTCAGTATATAAAACAAAATGGGCGACATAAACAGTCTGCAATTTGCACGTGTGTAATCCTGTGTACATGAAACCAACAGTCAACACTTTTTGCTAAAAAATAAGGGTCGTGCTAGAGAGATAACGTTTAACAAATATAATCAAGATAAACTTAGCAATCGATAATGACAAAACAAAATGCACTTTATTCAGTGTACAATAACGTGCCAATTAAACACTTCTGTTGTCCGTTAGCTTTATAACAAAAAGTAGTTGGCCAAGATGAAAGTAAAACAAATTGCTGAAAATAATGTAAAGAAGCCTAGTAATTACATTTTCATTACACAATCGTCTACCAAAGACAGAGATTATTAAGGTGACATAAACATTAAGTGTAACAATGGAAATGTAAGCAATTTAATGTAATATTGAATAAAGAAGTTTACTTCTGTTTTTTTCTGGAAAGTGAGACCTAAGCAAGCGACAATGTCTGAAAGCCAACGACTATCTGCATTGACTTAAACCAAGAAGATGGCCTAACTAAAAATAGGATAATGTAAGCAATGTGTAAAATTCACAAACATAGATGAGAATATGTGTGTCAGCAAAATCTCAGGCTAGAGAATGTTAACAAGCAAAGATGCAAAGATGCAATTGTGACAAAATAAACCTTTAAAAATATAGGTCTTGGTGCAGACACATATAAGACCAATTAATGTTCAAATTTTGAATAACAATTTTAATAGCTTTACAATATATCATTCAAAGTTATGTCACTCACCATGTCCACATGAACGATGTTTTCCTGTAAGGTGAACTTCTGAGACCGCACAGCATGTGGCTGACCATCAGCATTATCTTCGTCATCCTCACCATCATCATCGTCCGTGCAGTTTCCATCTTCCTCATCGCAGGACTCTTCTTCCTCTGCACCTTCGGGACGAGGAGCTTTGGAGTTCCGCGGTGGAAGTAATTTCGGTGTATCTGCTACGGAGGAATCCTCCTCGATGACCAGTCCATCAGATGACTCACTAGATGACTTTTCTTCAACAAGATGATATAGAGTGTAATTTGAATGTGCTTACACAAAAGTATGCAATTCTCGAGATAAGCCAAACACCAATCCAACCTCCAGGTCTGAAGATTTTCGAGAAAGACAATATTTTAAAATTATAGGATTAATACCTTTGTTGTTGAACACTAATAAAGACAAATAAGCAAATATCATTGGTTTGTGTAATTGGGACCATAATCCTCTACTGCTTTCAAAACTGTTAACCTATGCAGTAATTCTTAATGATGTTTTAGCCACATATAAATAGAAATTTGTTAATCATCTAATATTACATTTATTCATATCACATCGATCTTAATATAAAGTTTATTTAAAAAATTGAAAATATATAAATGAAGACATGTAAAAATAAGAACCAAAGTTGTGAATATATGACCAACGTTGTCAATTTCAAAACAGTTTTGTCAGTTATGATAATCTTCCAATCATTTTTACGTAATTTACGTATTTTAAATTTTGTATTCTGACGTTGTCAACAATTTTATTATAAAACGTGAATTTGCGCTATTTTCAAGCACCACTTAGTTTGATTTGATAATACAACGGTGTGTACTCTGAGTCTTTTTGACCACAGTTCTCAAGAGATCAGAAACCGGATTTACTTTTTAGAACAATTTGGTTCTTTTGGACCATTTGTCCTATTAGGTATATTTCTCAACGTAACTGTTCTTTTTAGAACATTCTTCAACGTTTCAGAAAAGCAATGGCTGAAACAAACTTCAAGATGGTCCCATCTCGAAAGGGAGGTTTTCTGCTAAACATCGATGGCTTCTTGTTTAGCAAGAACAAACAGCATGGAGATCAGTGTTATTGGAATTGCACTGAGAAGAAAAGTGGAGATTGACGCTCGTATGACACAACTATAGAGTTTGCTGAAAGTCGACAAGCTGTGTCTCACACAGAACATAACCATAGTGCTAGGGCCGAGAAGGTGGCTATCGCTCATGACAAAGTTAAGCAACGAGCAAGAACAACCATGGAGACCCCAGCTTAAATCATCTAGCAAGTGACTTCTGAGATGCCTTCCACCAGCACGGCCTATCTACTTTTGGAAATTAACGTATTTTGCTTTTTGCCACAAAAGAAAATTAGCAAAAACTGCAAAAGGCCGCCCGCTTATTGGGTAATGGATGGAACCTTCAAGACCTGCCCAACAATCTTTAGACAAATTTATACCATTCATGCCATGGTTGGTACAGAAGCAACGACAAGACGTTTTGTACCACTAGTCTTTGGATTGTTGTCGAGCAAAACGTAGGAGTGCTATGAACGTTTTTTGTCTGACCTCATACCCTACACTATGGACTTTGACATTGATCTTGCTCCCCAGTACATCCTTACAGATTTTGAAATCGCAGCAATCAAAGCAACACAACACAAATTTTGAAACTGTACAAACAAATGCTGCCTGTTCCATTTGGGCCAAAGCATTTACAGAAGCATTCAAACTGCTGGATTGTCGCAACTGTACGGCATGGACACAGATTTCGCCCTCCTTATGATACATATTTTAGCCCTAGCTTTCTTCGACATGATGAAATCCCTGCTGCCTTTGATCATTTAAAAACTCACTTGCCAGCAAACGCAGAGGCTGTAGTTAAATATTTTGAAGAAAACTATGTCCATGGAAGACGCAGAGAAAGAACAAGGAGTCAAAGCATCTGAATTTCCCCAACGTTTCCACCAAGTATGTGGTCGGTGTACGAAAATAACAATTTGGGTATCCCAAGAACCCAAAACAAATTGGAGAGCTGGCACCGACGTTGGAACAGCATTTTGGGAGAAAAGAAATTAGGTGTGTACAATCTAATCACTTGGTTCTTTTGGACCATTTGTCCTATTAGGTATATTTTTCAACCAAACTGTTCTTTTTAGAACATTCCTCAACGTTTCAGAAAAGCAATGGCTGAAACAAACTTCAAGATGGTCCCATCTCGAAAGGGAGGTTTTCTGCTAAACATCGATGGCTTCTTGTTTAGCAAGAACAAACAGCATGGAGATCAGTGTTATTGGAATTGCACTGAGAAGAAAAGTGGAGATTGACGCTCGTATGACACAACTATAGAGTTTGCTGAAAGTCGACAAGCTGTGTCTCACACAGAACATAACCATAGTGCTAGGGCCGAGAAGGTGGCTATCGCTCATGACAAAGTTAAGCAACGAGCAAGAACAACCATGGAGACCCCAGCTTAAATCATCTAGCAAGTGACTTCTGAGATGCCTTCCACCAGCACGGCCTATCTACTTTTGGAAATTAACGTATTTTGCTTTTTGCCACAAAAGAAAATTAGCAAAAACTGCAAAAGGCCGCCCGCTTATTGGGTAATGGATGGAACCTTCAAGACCTGCCCAACAATCTTTAGACAAATTTATACCATTCATGCCATGGTTGGTACAGAAGCAACGACAAGACGTTTTGTACCACTAGTCTTTGGATTGTTGTCGAGCAAAACGTAGGAGTGCTATGAACGTTTTTTGTCTGACCTCATACCCTACACTATGGACTTTGACATTGATCTTGCTCCCCAGTACATCCTTACAGATTTTGAAATCGCAGCAATCAAAGCAACACAACACAAATTTTGAAACTGTACAAACAAATGCTGCCTGTTCCATTTGGGCCAAAGCATTTACAGAAGCATCCAAACTGCTGGATTGTTGCAACTGTACGGCATGGACAGAGATTTCACCCCCCTTATGAGACATATTTTAGCCCTGGCTTTTCTTCCACATGATGAAATCCCTGCTGCCTTTGATCATTTAAAAACTCACTTGCCAGCAAACGCAGAGGCTGTAGTTAAATATTTTGAAGAAAACTATGTCCATGGAAGACGCAGAGAAAGAACAAGGAGTCAAAGCATCTGAATTTCCCCAACGTTTCCACCAAGTATGTGGTCGGTGTACGAAAATAACAATTTGGGTATCCCAAGAACCCAAAACAAATTGGAGAGCTGGCACCGACGTTGGAACAGCATTTTGGGAGAAAAGAAATTAGGTGTGTACAATCTAATCACCTATTTCCACAAGGAGCAGAACACCACCCGAACACACTTACAGAGGGTGACAGCCAATGTTCCAAGAACGTCTCAACGCAGGGAGCAGAAGATTAGAGAGACAGCATTGGAAAACTGCATAGCCCTTAGAGGGACAGTGGACCTCATGACTTTTTTAAGAGGGATCGCCTACAATCTGCACTAAATTTGCAACTGACAGATTTATTGTTTGCATTATATAGTATGAAGTTTTTAGAAAGTTTGGAATTATATAAAAATACATATTGTTTCATAACAGGTATGAGCCGGATACAGTGTATTGTCTAGAAGGGACCATCACAATTAGATCCAGGCTTGGCATACCATGATGTTATGACATTGGGCCTTGTAGTCTCACAAGTCAGGTAAGAACTCCTGTGAAGTTTGACTTTTGGAAATTGTCTGACAATTAATGCACGTTGACCTAACTGATTGTCTTTTGATCAACAGGCACTTATAATGCAGAGAGTAGTCAAGAAGGGACCATCACACAGATCCAGGTTTGGCACACCTTGGAGTGATGGCATAGGGCCTTGCAGTCTCACAAGTCAGGTAAGAACTCCTATGAAGATTGAATTTTAGAAAATGTCTGACAATTTATGCTAGTTGACCTAACTGATTGTCTTTTGTTCAACAGGCACTTATGATGCAGAGAGCAGTAAAGAAGGGACCATCACACAGAAATCCTGGCTTGGCACTCCTTTGAGTGATGGCATAGGGACTTGCAGTCTCACAAGTCAGGTAAGAACTTCTGTGAAGATTGACTTTGGGAAAATGTCTGACAATTTATGCTATTTGACCTAACTGATTGTCTTTTATTCAACAGGCACTTATGATGTAGAGAGCAGTCATGAAGGGACCATTACACAGAAATCCAGGATTGACACACCTTGGAGTGATGGCATAGGGCCTTGCAGTCTTAGAAGTCAGGTAAGAACTCCTGTGAAGTTTGACTTTTGGAAATTGTCTGACAATTTGTGCAAGTAGAGCAAATACATTGTCATTTTCCAAACAGGCACTTATGATGCTGTGAGCAGTCACAAAGGGACCATCACACAGATCCATGCATGGCGGACTTTTGAGTGATGGCATTGGGCCTTGCATTATCCCAACAAAGGTAAGTGTTTACTTGTTTTGAAACTTATATGGTGCACTGTGAAAAAGTTCCTAGAAAGTTGACTATTTTTCTTTTTCTCATCAGCCAGGGGAGATGCTGTGAGCAGTCACAGAGGTACCATCACACAGATCCAGCCATGGCGTAACTTGGAGTGATGGCATTGGGCCTTGCATTCTGCCAAGACAGTGTCAAAGTTATATTCATAGAAGTAAAGCACCTTTATATCCTTACTGCTTTAAACTGGATTCATACAATGATATATATTAATTTAACCATAAAACATTATACTCATATATATATTCACAGAGGTACCATCACACAGATCCAGCCATGGCGTACCTTGGAGTGATGGCATTGGGCCTTGCATTCTGCCAAGACAGGTAAGCATGAGAAAGACGATAAAGTTAGTTGAATTGTGTGTGCATTCAAACAAGTGGAATTATTTTTATTCCTTTTCTTCTACACCAGTGGTTCACAAACTTTGTACGCTACAGGGCCAATTTGGGTATAAAGAATTTCAAACTTAACACATTTCTAATACCAAAGTATTAGAAATCAGTAGCATATTTTAAGATATACAGACACAATAACTTTATAAAAATCTCCACGTATTCTGCTTCGACCGCTAACAATTCTCAAATTAGCAACATTCCCCTATGTAATTTTCATAACTATATCATGTGTCCTTCCTCTCATCACCTCATATGTTATCCTCATGTGTTTTCCAATCATCACATCATATATTTACCATGCAACTTGCAATCTAAGCCTGCTGTGTTGTTGTGTTTTTCCACTTCATCTCCTCCTGTATTTTCACCCTTTCAGTCATCTGATCCTGTCTTCTTCACCATTCCTACTGTGTTGTCACCCTTCAACTCATCTACACCTGTGTTCTCCCCATCAACATAATCTCCTCCTGTGTTTTCACCCTTTCAGTCATCTCATCCTTTGTTCTCCACCATTCCACATGTTATCCTAATGTGTTGTCACCCTTTAACTCATCTACACCTGTGTTCTCCCCCATCAACATCATCTCCTCCTGTGTTTTCACCATTTCAGTCATCTCATCCTGTGTTCTCCACCATCCACATCTTAGAATACTGTGTTGTCCACAGAAGGCAAGAGACACCCGGTACACTGTTTGTGGACCAGTCTTTTACAGGTTGAAGGCAGTGTAATGACACTAAAATGTTCCATTGCACTAATGAAGTATTCACACTCGTCTGGTGGATGGCATAGGGCCTTGCAGCACCCACGTTCAGGTAAGCATAACAGTGTAGAGAGGGTGTAAGAAATTGTCATTCACTTGCAATACTAACCACATTGGGGTAGATCCAGAACTCCACTTTCACTACGTTTACTCACGTAAATTGTACGGATTTACACGACAAATACGTGAATGACCCATACGCTCAGAGTTATGCTACGTTACGGAGCGTATTTTCCATTGTCACTTGTGTTCTTAGTCCATTTAACAAGGTGATATTACTATATATCCTACATTAACCTGATGGATTAATTGAAATGTCTTGCTTTATGATAATGCTTTTCCTTTTAAGTTGCATTATAAATGGGAACATGTCGCCTTTAAAGAGCGTCATTGACAATGTAACCAAGATATTATAAGTATACAGACAATTACCTTCTGACAAATATCATTAATTATGGTGCATATTGTGATATGTGATACTTTTTATTATATTTAATGCACACATCAGCCATTGGAGGAAGCCCCTTTAAAACCACCCTGTGAAAACCAATCCTTACACCTTTGAAAAAGAGGGGCACGGTAGCAGCTCCTAGGAGCGAAGCACCACCGTGAGGTGGCTTTATTATTTTTATGGTTTCTGTTTATGTGCAGGGACAGTACCATTGCTGCTATCTGTATTCATATATATGTTTCTGCTTACAGGCTGTCACGTGGAGTATACTGAGTCTCTCTCATATTTAATTATCATTGTGAATTTGGGTCCTTTATTTCAATGTTGGATCTGCTAATATTTTGTTTACATGGAGTAGATAACTGGGGTCTGTGCAATATAAATGTCATATTAGAGACTTCACAGTAATTAGAGGGGAATTAATTGTTACTTATTGATATGAGCTAAAATTTGGGATTTTTTATCCTGGAACACCTGGTCTTTTAATAATATCATTGTTTGTTGTAATTGTAGTTTCTAACCCTTTTGTATTGTTTGCTGTTTGTCTTTGATAAATACATTTTGTACTTATTTTTTTCTATTATGGTGTGGATATATGTGCACTTTGGATAAGATGGTAATTTTTCTCTTTTGCTTATCTTGATAACTATTACCGTTAAAGTTGCACCCTCGCATTTTTTAAATAGAAATTTCAGATAATATAGGAGAATATATCCTTTCCTAGTACACAGTGCGGGATTTTCTCTTTTTGTAATACTAGTGTACAGAGGGTGTAAGAATTTGTCATTCACTTACAATACTAACCACATTGTCTTGTTTCTTTCTTTGCCTCCTAGACAACAAGGATGATGGGAGCTGTGACAAAAGGGACCATCACAGTGAGATCCAAGGGTGATGGCATAGGGCCTTGCAGCACCCACATCCAGGTAAGCATGACAGTGTACAGAGGGTGTAAGACATTGTCAATCACTTACAATACTAACCACATTGGGGTAGATCCAGAGCTACGTCCCTCTTCCATAGACGGACGTAATTCAATGAACAATAGCTACTGCGCATGCGTAGTAGCTATTGTACGTAATCTGTGTATCGTTTCGATACGTAGATTGCGTATATGCGGTCTTTTAGACTACGTCTGTCTTCCATAGACAGACGTAATTCAATGAACAATAGCTGCTGCGCATACGTAGTAGCTATTGTACGTAATCTGCGTATCGTTTTGATACGTAGATTGCTTATATGCGGTCTTTTAGGATAGCTTTAAATTACAAGCTATCCTATAGGGATTACAATCACCTCGAGGACCTTTCCCCTCCCGTGTGTCTATGCTCTTCACCGAGTCTGTTAAGTATTCCTTCTATACTATCAATTTGCTGATTATTGTTTTATAACTAAAAGGGTCGTTCATTTATAATTGATTTTATATTTATGTTTTATTAAAAAGTTTTTTGTTATTTCATCAGCGTTGTCTATCTTCGACCATCACAGCTAATTAATGTAATTCTCATTGTAATACTATTATTAGTTTTATATAGAGCCTCTGCGCTGCCTTAAATTCTTTTTAATTCTTTTTATTCCACTTACAATACTAACCACATTGTCTTGTTTCTTTCTTTGCCTCCGAGACAACAAAGATGATGGGAGCGGTGACAAAAGGAACCATCACACTGATTTCAGGATTTGGCGTACCTTGGAGGGGTGGATAATGGAATTTCATCCTCAACAGTCAGGTAAGCATGTGGCTTAGATGACAGTTTGGAAAGGGTTTTGAAAAACAGACATGTGTACTTAATTAGTTTTTGGTTTTTGGGTACGCAAATATTCTGTCATGCATGAGGAAAGGATAAATATCGATGGAAAATGGAAAAAAAACATAATCGGTACAAGCACGTTTAAATAACAGAAACGCATGATGGGGGAACAGAATAAAACATGACATTGTCAACACATCAAATGAAAGATGTTAAATATTATATTAGCCTATAACTATTAATCAAATGTTGTCATTAACTACTTTAGATAATAGTTAACATGTTGTGGTGATAAATAGAAATTTTGGTGATTGAGAATCTTTAACTACTGTTCATTCCACTGTTATGATAGTAATTATGTATATGATAATTATTCATCAACAGATTATTCATTGATCAAAATCTTTGCTTAATTTTAGGAACATCATCATCTTTAAGGATGGATCAAAGGAGAAAAAAGAATAATAACACAGCATTTGAAGAAAATATAGATTATCATTTCATTGATATTTTAAACTTTCATTAAAAAAATTGTGTGCTTGGGTTTTGATGATTATTTTAAAGACAATAATTATTAATAAAAAATTTACATTACAAAACAATAGTTTTTTTTATTATATAATAATAAAAGTCATTTATTGTTGATAAGTTTATCATGCACATAATGTTTATAGGACAGATAACCAAAAAAAATAAAAAAAATTACAAGAGTACATTTTATAGGGAATGCTATACACACACGCTGTAAGAATAAAAAGAACACAAACACACACACACACACCAAAACAATAAATCAAAGAAATAGGGAGAGTTTAAATTGATAGTTGAGGAACTATGACGGTGTTATCAATTAAGAAAAGTATAGTGTGAATGACAATTTCATAAAGGACATGTGACAATTGAAAGTTAATGTTAGTCATGTGCATAATGTTTATAGGACTTTGAAAAATACCACACAATACATTTATTGACATGAGTACATTTTATGGGGAATGCTATTAACTCATGCTGTAAGAATAAAAAGAACACATACACACACACACACCAAAAACAATCAATAAAACAAATAAGGAGAATTCAAATTGATAGTTTAAGAACTATGACGGTGTCATCAATTGAGAAAAAAATTGTGTGATTGACAATTCCAGAAAGGACATATGACAATTAAAAGTTAATATTGTCACAAAAATAAGTAATCATTAATAAAAGTTCTAGCTTATTTAAATGTAGGGTTTAAAGGGTGGAAAATAACATATATGCACTACATGATTAAAATGTATAGGTCGTAAGATAAAAAAGGAAACTTTAGAAGCTTGACACACAAATATCATGGGATATGATGAATATTGGGGGTTCTGCAGTTAAAATTTTTGCCAACGTTATGCAGGGATGACAGTCATGCAGGGATAGTCGGATTAAATAAACTGATACCCTCACTATAAGCTTTAGGATATTTTGAATTATTCTCCCCCTCTAAAAGTATATAAGTAGTAATATAGAAGAATCTATTGTCTTCTGATTTCGGTTAATATAGCCAGAGATTTCTGTGCATAAGTAGATGCCATGCTCACTACTTTTGTGATGTTCACTTTCACTCATTTACTACATTGAGAGTACTGTGCCGGATAGTCTGGCCATTCACGATTGATATATATATGTCATGCGGCTCATTTCTTGTTTATGATGCACTATACACTTCAATTTGGCTTCAGTAATTGATGCCTTCACTATAAGTTCCGAACAATACAAGTATTTACCACTTTAGCCCTTTCTATATGCAGGAACATATATAAACTAGGTGCTTTCATGCACCTGTATAACAATTACCTGTTTAACCTGTTTAACATTTACCTAATAAATTGATTGAGCAACTTTCATTCTGCAAAAAAGTACCAGAGCGCCTGCGCAGCTCCTTTACTTGCAGAGCTCCACACCTGGGGTAGGACACCCAATATTACCCCTATTCGTTTATATCCTCCTCAGAGAAATAAATTGCATATAATGTATAACAACGATGTGGTATGCTCCGCACTGGAGATAGTATACACAGTACCTCAAGTTCCTCATAAAACGTTCAAAAAAGTGTCCATAAAGAATGTTCCTCTGTTGTACGTCCTCTCTCTTTCCTCTTTCAATATACGTTTCTCATATATAACGATCCCGATCATCCGAGATGCCTTTCTCCTGGAGCTTCCGTGCTTTTCTCCCGTATATGGAACACAAAGAAGGTACAAAAAAACTTATGTGCAGTAAAAGGCAGACTTCGTACCTCAACCCCAAGCCGATTGCTAACTCACAATATATTGGCTTGGTATATAGCATATAATGGGTTTCTTTCAACGTGTTCCGGGTCTCC
>WWET01007529.1:13337-34739 GCA_011038615.1 Limnodynastes dumerilii | reverse complement strand
ATGCTCTATACACACTGGAGATGACACACACTCAGCGGAATGCTCACACAGTAAACACACTGGCGGCTAACACACTCGAGCAAGATGATACAGCTGCGAGGAACACAGGAGACCTAAGAACGGAACTCCGACACTGCTAGATGACCAAAGCAGGTAAATACAGAGTCTTACTACACCGCTAGATGGTAACCGCAGGTAATAAGAACCAAACACACTGCAAGATGGTAACCGCAGGTAACGCTCACAACACGTGGCAGATCTCACAAACACGCCTGACAAGACGGAGCAAGGAGATGGAATTTACTAGCATACAAGTAAACAGACCGGAGCCTGTCCAGGGCTGAGGCCTACGAACTACTCTCGCCGTGCACCTCACCACACAGGGGGTCAACAATAAGACAGAGGGTATGAGGGAAGCAAGGGGGTGCACACCAGGAAAGCAGGGTATCAGGATAATGCAAAAAGCAAACGAAGCACTCAGACAGCCAGCTAGCACGATCAGGAACCAGACGCTATAACCGACACCTGTGGAATCACAAGGCAACCCTGACACACCTCCACAGGTGATTACCTGACAGCTGGGGAAAAGGGAGCACATAGAACCTAAGCCTGCTAGATCCTGCCAGTGCAACTACTTTGAAGTGTAACAGTGGGGGTAGTGGCGGTGTTCAGTTTCAAGGCGCTGATGCTGTCCAAAGCGCTGATGCTGTCAAACCACGTGTGGATAGTGGGAGGTGAGCAGGCTGTTTGAAGTGGTGGAATAGATTGTCTGAGTTGGTTGTGGGCAGGTTTCTAACCTGCAACTGGGATTGGTGTTCAATGAGTGTTAGAATAGAGGCAAGTTAGTACAGTCTGGCAACGCGTTTCATGGGACTTTTTCAAGCCAAAGTGATCACTTCATGTTGAGGCTGTGTTTATAAACACTTTTTTAATTACTTACTGGTGTTTCTTTGGGATCATCTTTTTGTAATTTTGTAAATATATATAAAAAAGAAAAAAGGTTACAGTTCACACAATTGTGAGGATGATATTTAAATGAAAGAATAAAATAATAAAATAATTCTTGAACTTTTATTATTTGATAATACGATGTCTTAATAAATTTTATGTTTACAATGGAATCCATCAATTTCTTATTGTATATGAGATACGTGGTGTTTATGCAATCAATTGATCAAAGTAAAGCAAAGATCAAAGTTAAGAAAAAATTTAAGTAAAGAAAATACTATAGACTGAAGTTAATTCTTGATTAATTCTTGATTATCAGTTATTAGATATGCTTCTTTGTAATCCTTAATATTAATCTTGATTCTGTATAACTGGTATTGATTTTGTTTAAGTTAATGTTTGAATTGTAGTCAATATATTAATAAATCAATCAACTCCATAAATCTATATATATACACAAATATAATAAAAAGAATATAGAATGAAATAAAGATGTCATTGTAGAATTTTTTAAACATACATGTATGATATACATATATTCAAATACATATATATATAATTATAGATTATATTACTCATAGAGTAAGGCTGATCATATATTAATTAAATGGAATGAAAATAAAAGATTGTTTTTCATTACTGTAGTTTATAAAGGTTCTATGATTGAATACACAAGGTATGATCTGTAGTAATGAAAGGGTTCTATATTGTCTTTAGATGAATGCCTATACATTGTATATGAATTATAAATAGAGAAAATAGAGTAGATCCTCATAAACATTTAAATTTAGATAAATATTTCCAGAAATCATGTTGTGTTTGGGTGCAAATATAATATATATGTGTATCAAACTATACAATGACAATATCTATATTTTAAAGAATATTGAAAATATGAATTGGATTAGATTCTATTCTATAATTTTTGCAAATGATAGTGTCCTGGATGGCAGTTAATGTTAGATCTAAATAATCTGTTTTAGTTTTATGATATGTAGAAGTAAAATGTAGATTAAATTGATTATTGTTGAGATATTTGACAAATGCGTTAGCTTCCATTTCGATACCCAGCCAAATAATGAACAAATCATTGATGTATCTGTAATATCGCACCAAGTTCGCCCCAAATGGGCCTCCCCGCACATGTAGCTCTTCGAAAGCGCCCATGTACAGGTTGGTGAAACTCGGGGCGAACTTGGTGCCCGTGGCTGTTCCCATAATTTGTAGGTAAGTGATATCATCATATAGAAAATAATTATGTTCTAAAATGAATTTGATGGAATCAGTAATGAAATTGATAAATTGAGTAGTGAGTGAATGATCTTTAGTTAATGTATTATTAATTACTTCTATACCTTTATTATGTGGAATGTGTGTATACAATGATGTAACATCTAATGTAAGAAACGCATAATCAGATTCCCAAATGACATTTTCTAATTTTTGTAATAAATCCAAGGTATCACGTAAGTATGAATCTAGATTAAGTACAAATTTTTGTAAATGATGGTCAACAAATGCAGATAGGTTGGAAGTTAATGAGTCAATACTAGAAACTATAGGACGACCAGGGGGATTCGATAAAGACTTGTGTAATTTTGGAATGTGATAGAAAATAGGGGTCACTGGATGTTCTTTATATAAAACATGAAATGTTTCCTTAGAAATGACATTATGGTCTAGAGCCTCTGTTAACATAATTTTAAGAGCTGTTTGGTACTTTTTGGTAGGGTTAGATTTGAGAGTTTTGTATACTGTAGTGTAATTTAATTGTTTTAGTGATTCTTCTTAATATTGATTATAGTTTAGAATTGCTACTCCACCTCCTTTATCTGCCTGCCGTATTATTATATTTGTGTCTTTTTGTAATTGTTTTAGTGCTTTTCTTTCGCCAATAGATAGATTACCTTTTCCAATAGTGAAGGTGGATTCATTGTATCATAAAACTAAAACAGATTACTTAGATCTAACATTAACTGCCATCCAGGACACTATCATTTGCAAAAATTATAATAAACCAGTGAGTTCCAATAATTATTTATATTACACAAGCAGCCATTACAAACCATGGGTCACCAACTTACCCAAAAGCCAATTAGGCCGCCTAAAAAGAAATTGCACTTTAGAAACAGATTTCATCAATCAAGCAAAAGAATTGTTAGATAAATTTAAATATAGAGGTTACCCAGATGACCTTCTAAAGAAATCATTAGCCTCAATCCAATCTATTGATAGAAAATCACTTCTTAAATCTTCTACAGATAAAACCAAAAATACAGTTATCACTAATCACAAAAACCAGATATCTTATATTTCAAAATTCAATAAAAAAATCACATAGAATAAAGAAAATCATACAAAAAAAACTATTTTATTTTATTAACAGACCCAATCCTAAAAGACATTTTACAACCTACACCTAACATCATTTTCAAGAAAAATAGAAATTTAAAAACTTTGTTAGCACCAAGTCAAATCAATCAAAACAATCCAATAATAATTGGCTTCCAATCAGACCCAAAGGGTGAATGTGGCAAAAATATATGCCTGACGTGTAACCATATCTCACACCGATTACTTACAATTAACTCTACAGTCAATGGCACACAACATTGTATAAACCAATTTCTCAATTGTGAAACAACATATGTCATATACCTTTTACAATGTCCATGTAAATTACAATATGTGGGACGAACAACTAGATCTTTGAAAACTCGTTGCAGAGAACACAGAAATAACATCATAAAAGGTTTAATGATGCATAGTGTCTCTAGACATTTCAAATTTAAACACAATAGTGACCCAAAATATCTCATTATAACTGGAATTGAACACATAAAAGCAACAAACCGGGGAGAAGATAGGTTCAACAGACTATGCCAGCGAGAATTATTTTGGATTTTCCAATTACAAACACTATTTCCAGAAGGTCTGAATGAGGATTTAGAGTTCCAGTCCACAGGCCTATAATTATAATCCTTTTGAAAAAATCTTAGAATCTAATCCAATTCATATTTCCAATATTCTTTGAAATATAGATATTGTCATTGTATAGTTTGATACACATATATATATTCTATTTTCACCCAAACACAACATGATTTCTAGAAATAATTATCCAAATTAAAATGTTTATGAGGATCTACTCTATTTTCTGTATTTATAATTCATATACAATGTATAGGCATTCATCTAAAGACAATGGGCCTGATCCTGAGCTACGGCCGCCGTCGCTAGTACAGCGGCCGTAGCTCTAATGCGCATGCGCCGGGCAGATGTTGGGCGTCGTTACTATGGAAACGCCCGATCTACGATCGGGCGTCCATAGTAGCGGCGTTGGGACGCTGGAGGGGACGTACTCCAGCATCCCAACGCTCACGTTACTCCTGGAGGGCGGGGGGAGGTAAGTAAATGAGGTTATGGGGGCGGGCTAGGCGGCCATACGCTCCTGTGTGAGCGTATGGCCCCTTCCTTACACCGGGCGAAGCTAGGGGAGGCTTCACCCGGCGTAAGGAAGGGGCCATACGCCCGCACAGGGGGAGTGCCAGGGGGGAGTCAGCGATGTAACGCTGAGCGTTAGCACGCTCAGCGCTACATCGTTGTTCTGGATCAGGCCCAATATCATTACTACAGATCATACCTTGTGTATTCAATCATAGAATCTTTATAAACTACAGTCTTTTATTTTCATTCCATTTAAATAATATATGATCAGCCTTACTCTATGACTAATATACGGTCTATAATTATATATATATTTATTTGAATATATGTATATCATACATGTATGTTTAAAAAATTCTACAATGACATCTTTATTTCATTCTATATTCTTTTTATTATATTTGTGTATATATATAGATTTATGGAGTTGATTGATTTATTAATATATTGACTACAATTCAAACATTAACTTAAACAAAATCAATACCAGTTATACAGAATCAAGATTAATATTAAGGATTACAAAGAAGCATATCTAATAACTGATAATCAAGAATTAATCAAGAATTAACTTCAGTCTATAGTATTTTCTTTACTTAAATTTTTTCTTAACTTTGATCTTTGCTTTACTTTGATCAATTGATTGCATAAACACCACGTATCTCATATACAATAAGAAATTGATGGATTCCATTGTAAACATAAAATTTATTAAGACATCGTATTATCAAATAATAAAAGTTCAAGAATTATTTTATTATTTTATTCTTTCATTTAAATATCATCCTCACAATTGAGTGAACTGTAACCTTTTTTCTTTTTTATATATATTTACAAAATTACAAAAAGATGATCCCAAAGAAACACCAGTAAGTAATTAAAAAAGTGTTTATAAACACAGCCTCAACATGAAGTGATCACTTTGGCTTGAAAAAGTCCCATGAAACGCGTTGCCAGACTGTACTAACTTGCCTCTATTCTAACACTCATTGAACACCAATCCCAGTTGCAGGTTAGAAACCTGCCCACAACCAACTCAGACAATCTATTCCACCACTTCAAACAGCCTGCTCACCTCCCACTATCCACACGTGGTTTGACAGCATCAGCGCTTTGGACAGCATCAGCGCCTTGAAACTGAACACCGCCACTACCCCCACAACAAACCCTGGACCGCTGCTTCCCGTGGAGGGAGACAGCGTTGACCGGGTCTGCATTGGGATTAAAGACAGAGCACGCGGCACTTAATGGTGGATCGGAGCGGTAAATATATTCCACATTGAGAGCTCTCTATTTCGGACATAATACATTCAAAGTATATATTTTTAAAATAGCGTTTGTGGAAACATTTTATCCAGTACTGGAAATTTGAACGCTTCAGTTGTGCACATATATTTTTTATATTTTACAAAGAGGCATAAGCACACCTTTCAGGTGTATATAATTTTAGGACTTTGACATCAGAGGATGTCACAATAACCCATTCACAGAGCATTTGTTATATTTGTTTATTGATGTTTATATTGTATTGTATTTCATATTAATTCATTTATTTATTTTTAACTATATTACAGCTTAAATAAATTGTATTTTAATATCCATCAATTTCTATACGCTATCAGCCATCCTGTTTAACTCCAATATTTAGCTGACAAGAGCATATTACACTAAAAGATTAGCGCTGGTGAACTGATATAATTTATTTATATTAGTAACTTTTTGATTTCTCTTATTTTTATGATGAGTTGAGAAATGTTTTGCCACTACTCTTAGTTGCTAATTATTTGCTTTATCTCTAGATGCATTTTTGAAGTTACCTACATACTCTAAAAGTCTCTGTTTAAACGGACAACTGGTCATGCTGACATATATGAATGCGCACGGAGACGTGAGACAGTATATTACATTTGTAGATTCGCAGTTTGGAGATTCTTCAATACACCAAGTTTTATTAAATTTATCAGAGAAGAATGTTGTTTCTTTCATGTAAATGCATCCTATACAGTGTTCACAGTTTCTTCAGGTGGGAAATCTGCTTTTTTCTTTCTTTAGAAGTCTTATAATATGGCTATGTGTAAGTAAATCTTTGGCTTGTCTCTAGCAGATTTAGATTGTATCTTTCAAGATGAGATTCAAATCTGAATCAGATTTAAGTACATGTAAAAGTTTTTGAAATTTTTTTGTCAATTTTACTGAATTGTGGACAAAATGTACCTATCATTTTGACTTCAGTGTTATCTGAAATAATACATTTTTTTGTTTTGTTTAACAGAGTATTTCTTTAGGTAGTTTTAGTTTTTTTTAAAGCAGTTTTGAGATGTTTATCTTGGTAACCTCTTTGAGTCTATTTTTTAGCTCATTAGATCTCAATAAGAAGGTTTCATCGTTAGAACAATTGAGTCTTACTCTCAGATATTCACCTTTTAGGAATTCCTTTTAAAATTGGGGGGAAATGTGCGCTCGTACAATGAAGAACTGATTTAGTATCTGTACTTAGAGACCCATTATTATCTATTACGATGGTTAAATCCTGAAAATCTATATTAGTATTGCTGGTTGCAGCTGTTAATTTTAGGTTGAGATCATTATTGTTAAGGACATTAGTAAAGTAAATATGGATAAATCCCCTTCCCAAAGGATGAATATGTCATCAATATAACGTAGCCATGTTGCTACATATTGAGTATAAATTTTATTTTATTCGCAAAAAACGTGCTCTCTCTCCCACCACTCAAAGTATATGTTGGCATTAGTGGGGGCGGTGCCCATTGTGGTGACTCTTGCTTGTAAAAATAATTTATCGTCAAAGGTGAATTATCTTTTTTCTAGTACAAATCTCAATAAATCTAACAAGAAGTCACTGAGTGGTGTAACTTTGTCCATATAGAGAAAATAGTGTGCTGCTTAACATCCTTTGTCATGTTTAATGCTAGTATAAAGTGCTTCTAAAGTGAAACCCAACACGATACTAGCAAGCTTCGATGTAGAAGCACTTTATACTAGCATTAAACATGTCAAAGGATGTGAAGCAGTAGGCAATTTTTTCAATATGGACAAAGTTATACCACTAGATATCTGCTATTTTTGCATCTTTGCAATTAAATGTTTATTTAAACTGCATATTCAAATAAGAATATTTAGCAAATCACTTATCTGGAATTAATCTTTCTATATTTAAATAGAGTATAATAATTATCCCCAAATATATGAATGTATGGTAGACTGAAACATCACTACTGTAACTAAATATTTTATTTATCAAATATTTAGAGAGCCCAAACTTTTGTGGTGGAAATAAACAGACTTGAACATTGATAACTGTCTACAAATTACTATTAATTTCAAAGTGTCAATTTTAACCTTTAAAACACTGCATCTGATGAAAGCCTGATATATTAGAGGAGCATGAGCCTAAATTGTTAATTTCATTTTTATCTACTCTTTAATCACTTCTATCCTTTTATATTTTGATGAAAGTGTAATAAGTTCTAATAAAGATTATGGCCTAGATTCAGAGTTTGGGAGTAAGGGTAAATCAGGTGTAAGTGTACAACTCGGCTATACCATTTTTCAAAGTAAGGAGTGCTAATTAATCTTAAATCTTTTACATGCAGGGAAAATACATTACTTTTGCATATAGAACTCAAATACTGCGTAGCTTTGTTATGATTAATCTATCTGATAGAGTTGAGCGAAGAAATTTCACCTATTAAATACAATTTAGCTTTCACAAGTTAAATGTTCTTCCTCTTGCAGTTTAACGTGGTATTGCTCAGGTCTACATTTGCACCTAAAAAAAGGTATAAGTGCAACTTTGAATCAGCCCCTATATGTTTTACAAGGGAGTTGATTCTATTGAGTGTGCCATAGTGTTCATTTCTTTGGTCTGTGAAAATGTCATTTTTGATCATGGCAGCACCACCACAGTATTAATTAGTTACTATGGACCGGATTCACAAATCTGATTTTGCTACTTTTTATGTCCGTTTTTAGGTAGTTGAACTACACATGCGTAGTAACCTTTTTTTTTTTTTATGCAATCTATGTAGGATTTAGGCACGAAAGTCCATTACACCCAGATTTCTAAATCGGACTTAGTGACATATGTACGGAGGGGCGTGGTGGATTTCCATATGTGGGTAGTTTCTGGGCTAGAGACACATGTTTGGGGAATGCTGGGCTGGGCTGGAGACACATGATGGGGAATGCTGGGCTGGGTTGGAGACACATGATGGGGAATGCTGGGCTGGACTGGGCTAGAGACACATGATGGGGAATACTGGGGAGGGGGGCTGGGCTGGAGACACATTATGGATTATGGAGAATACTGGGGGGTGGCTGGGCTGGAAACACATGATGGGGAATACTGGGGGGGGGTGCTGGAGACAGGATGTTGAATATTTTTTCCGTCATTGTGACGGGCCTTTGCTTTTGACTAGTTTTTATAATAATTACCATATGCCAAACACACAATACTAAGAGTACAATATTGACTGAAAAAATATATAAACATTGTGATTCCATTTACATTTATTTTTTCCGTGAAGCTTTATGGCTTGGTGAAAGGTCAGGGACCCTTGGGCGACCACAACTGGTCCTGGCATCATGCCTTGGAGGGGTGTTTGGTCTAAAAATTGCAGGTATGGTAGCTATACTGGTATCTGCAGAGGAGCTGGCAATGTTAGCTAAAGTTGGAAGGTGTTGGTGTTGCATTTCTGCATGCACCTGCTGCACACTTGCATTCACCTCCAGTATACTATTTTGTACTAACTGGATTGCAGCAGTATTTTGATTAATTTGCTGCTCCAATGCAGCAGCTTTATGGTTAATACCAAATGTAAGGATTTGGTTGTTTTTCAAGACTCAATTCAATCAGCAACTGCATCTATAGGAACAGGCTGTATTGATAGCACATGATTATCTGCTTAATTTTCATTCGATGCTTGTGGTTCAGTGTCAATGGGCCTGATCCAGAACAACGATGTAGCGCTGAGCGTGCTAACGCTCAGCGTTACATCGCTGAAAAAGTAAATTCATACAGAAAGATTGCTTTAAATTTAAAGAAACTCCATCCACCACACTAGTAGAAAAATGGAAATGAGCAAGACTTTAAGTTGTACATAAACCACATCACTAAAAATATAATTTTAATACACAAATCTACGGGAGTGAGAAATATAGATAAGCCAACAGAAGACAAAGAGACCTCGGACTTCAGCACCTTCCTAAGGAGGTTTCAGGTTTCACCACAGCCTGGCCCACCTGACCGCATCCATCCTGGCCTTCTCCATCACCCTAATTTTCCCCACCTCGTGTAAAATGTCTCCAACCACCACTTCAACAGGGAGGATTTTTGTCTGATGGATACCTGACACCGTGCATTCCACGTGAAATATCTATTAACTATGCTAACTAAGAATATTGGGGTAGATCCTAAGTTAAGTTTGCCGTACGTTTATTTGCGTAGCGTATTTTCGTGTGCGTATATTCTATACACTCCCCTAGTAACACCCATTGAATGTACGTATTTTGTCAAAATACGCTTTCCAAACCCTACCTTAACTTTTGTCAATGTAACCGAAGTGATACGCACACGTACGTATGGGCAACACGAATTTACGCAGCTAAGCACGCCCATACTGTACACTTTAAATACAAACCCCCGCCTACTTATTGTATTTCAGACGTATTTCGGACGCACGTAAAATTGGCACACCCACACGTAAGTATTTACGTGACACATACGTGAATGGCCCATACGTTCACAATTACGCTACACTATTGAGCGTATTTTCTATGGTGTGCATGCGCAGTACTTACAAAAACACGATTTTACGTCTCCGCCACGCGTAAATTCGCTCCGAAGCGTTGTTCTGGATCAGGCCCATAGTTATTAATTTACCATGACGTAAAATCATCTATTTATAAATTGTCTGATATTTATATATTAAGTTGCCGGCCACTGTGTTGGTGACATAATATAATTGAGTAAAAAAAAAAAAAAAAGTCTTTGCACAAAACACAAAGGCCTGATATTGTTTGTAGGTATTGTCAATTTTCCAGCTGTCCTAATTGTAACTTCATAAACATGGAATAGCTACAATTTATAGCAAATCATTTGCATCATTTACATAGTGATAATAGTTTAATAATCAGAAAAAAATACAAGAACAGCAATAATTATAATAATAATAACTAATAATTTTTCTCAAAGTCTCAACACATTTGTACAAATCACAAATTTTGATTTGTTTGTAATAATCTAATGTTAAAAAAACCCAAAACATTCTATAGTAAAATAATAAAATGGTTTACAAACAGATACTATTCACCAGGATCATCGGGCCTGATCCAGACCTATGCTGACTGGCAGTAAAACGGCAGCCAGCAGCGTAAGATCGGCTTAAAAGTCGGCGTTGCTATGGAAACACCCGATCGTGGATCGGGTGTCCGTAGCTTCAGCGTGGTAACGCTGGAGGGGGCGTCCCCCGGCTTTACTACGCTGAGGTTAGTGCAGGTAGGTGGGGGGAGGGAGGGTAATGAGGCTGGGAGGGCCACGTTAGCATACTAACGCCGCCGTCCCAGGGTAGTTGCACTGGGTTACGCCGGCTGAACTTAGGGTAGCCTTCAGCCGGCGTAACCCAGTGTAATTACGATCTGGCAGGGGGAGTGTCAGGGGAGTGTAACGCTGTTATGCTGGGCGTTAGTATGCACAGCACAACAGCATTACTCTGGATCAGGCCCATCATCAGGAGAAAGCGGCGTTAATGGTTGCGGAGTGAGAGATCGAGATGGCGAAGGAGTTCGTTGTGATGGACCTGTTTTGGGATATGAATTTAAAATGTTGAAAATTCGATTTGTCCCAGATGTTTGTTTTAAAATTTTATGATATAATAAAATTCATTATTACATATCATGTAGACATATAAACCCACCCGCTACTTTTATTTTTATGTGTTTTGATGTTTTTGTTTAAACCTTTTTTTAGTGATTTTAATGTGCATTCTATATGTATCACATTAAGCCCCCAAGATATCATGAAGTATTAAACATTATTAAACAAATTAATAAAAATACAATTTTACCTTCTTCAGTTGTCAGTGTCCTGTACATTTATTCCTGCATCAACCTCCTCAGGCAATAATTGCCTCAGCTACTCCTCATAAGATGTAAAATCCACATGGTGAGGTGGCACCCCTCCGGTTTGAGCAGCTTTCCTGTGTTCTTCAGCTATTTTGTCTTTTAATCTTCTTTTAATGTCTGAGAATCTTTTTCTAAAGTTAGACTCAGACGGTCTATGTGGTCCAACAGCATTAACAGCTGCTACAACTTGTGCCCACAAGTGCCGTTTCCTTTGTGCATGCAGCTTGGCTACCAAGAATTCGCTCATAGACTGGTATTATTTGTTCTATAAGAACACAGTTTTCATAGTTGGTGAACCTTATATTTCTAAATGTTCTAAAAAAGTTGAACACAAATAATGCACACACTTCCACAACACTACCAGCAATTAATTAGGATAAAGAAAATCATTACAGTAAATTAGAAGTTAAAAACACATAAATGATCAAAAACATACACTTCAAAATGAAATGAAAGTAAAAATAATGTTTCTTTACATAGTTTTAAGGTCACAAAGTTAAAAATTAACAAACAAACATTTACAAAGAATACTTACAATTAATGCAAGCCAGTGCTCGATGTGGGCTGGTATACGGCGGTATGGCATACTGGCACTTCTTGAGTCGGCTCTGAGTAAAAAATACATTTTTAAGATTCTGTTAGCGGCTGTATTTCTTTACTCAGTGCGGGCTCACAGAAGTGCAGGTATGCCATACCGCCGTATGGCATACCTGCTCAATGGACTGGATCCAGACCTTGTTAAGTGCATGAACTTAGTTACACCTGGGCTAAACCATGTTGATTGCAGGGGATTCATATTTCATCTGCTGCAAACAGTATTAGAGTTGAGAGGGGATGTTTCCTATCCCAAGTCTAAATAACAGTGTGATAGTAAAGCTGGTCAGTATCTGTGTGCAGTAAGCAATTTAAAGATAGTCATGCAAAGTATACAATTAATTTGACTCCCCCTGAATTCAACATGGTTTAGCCCAGGTGTAACTAAGTTAATGCACTTAACAAGGTCTGGATCCAGCCCAATGTGCTCAAATGTGTCGTCAGGAGCTTTGCCCCCATTGACAGAGCTGGCTGTGCTGTGCACAGCTGCAGCTCTGCTCAGTAGACGCAAGTGTGACCTAAGGTCTGCAGAGCGCGCGCCGCAGAGGAGAGAGTCAGAAGAGACACAGGAAAGCTAAGTTTATTATAGAGGTGTTTTAGAAAGTAGTTTGGGAATGGGGATTTGGAATGGGGGAGTTGGAAGCTGGACATGAAATTTGGTCAGTTCTCCCGCAGAAGGCTTGAGGTCCGTGGTTTTATGAAAGCCATGGCCTCAAGTCCTGCTCTCTTGTCTTGCAACACTAGTATCCTAGTGTTACTAGGGACAGGGAAGGACTTGATCAGGGCCATCTTAACAGAATTGTAGGCCCTGGGCAAAGCAATGCACAGGGGCCCCTACCCACCCATTCACAGGGATAAAAATGTCCCCCAGTATTCCAAAATCATGTCACTCCAGCCCCCCATCATGTCTCTCTAGCTCCCGGTGTCCCTATGTGTCTCCATCCCCCAGTATTCCCAAATCATGTCACTCTCTACACTACATATTGCACATTACCCCCTTCTGTTATATCCATCTCTACACTACATATTGCACATTACCCCCTTCTGTTATATCCCTCTCTACACTACATATTGCACATTATCCCCTTCTGTTAAATCCCTCTCTACTCTACATATTGCACATTACCCCCTTCTGTTATATTCCTCTGCCTACATTACACATTTCCCCCCTTCTGGTATCTCTCTCTTCCCACATTACTCCTTTTAGTAACATGCCTATATCCTTACTTACCTGCTCCAGCATCTGCAGCATAACACAGCCTCCTCCAATTCATTTATCTCCGTGGCTCTTCTTTCTCTGGAGCAGGAAGCGCCGCCCCCTCAGCTCCGTGCCTGCAGAGCCTGACTGTGATGTGCTGATCCTGCCTGCAGTGATTGTTGTAGCTGCAGGCAGAAGCAATATGCACACTTCTGCCCGGACCTGTGCAGCTTTCCTAACTACTGGACCCAAAGCCCATGCGTAACAAAGGCACGTGTACCACAGGTTGAGAACTACTGGTCTAAACAGAAGCTGTAAGAGGGGAAAGACAATAGACAGGGCTGGTTTTTTTCACTGGGTAGTTTGGGCTAGTGCTGGGCTTTGCTGAAGGGTCCCTTGATGTGTGGGGCCCTTGGGCACTAGCCCAAAATGCCCAGTGGAAAAGACAGCCCTGGACTTGATGACATCAAGCCTTGTCCCTATCCCTAGTAAACCTAAATGGAGGTAATTGTTTGTCAAGTGGGATGTGATTTGCATAAATTGCATAATCTACCCAGGAGGAAAGTATATCTAAGAGTCATTATTACATGTGACTTAAAGGTAGCCAAGCAATGTAACAAAGCAATGAGAAGGGCAAGTCAGATGCTTGGTTGCATAGGGAGAGGAATTAGTAGCAGAAAGAGAGAAGTAGTGATGCCCCTTTATAGATCGTTGGTACGACCTCACCTAGAATACTGTGTTCAGTTCTGGAGGCCATATCTCCAGAAAGACATAAATACATTATAGACTATGCAACGGATAGCAAATAAATGGTCCATGGGCTGTGTCACAAATCCGTTGTCAGTCCCTGGTTAGAAACTGTTCATTCCCATATAGGTACATTCGAAAGTTTGTTTTCGGATGTTCCTATTTCGAATAATGCCCAGTTTCTTTTTTTTACGATTAGGTGAGTAGGCTGATCGGCATACTCACCCATTCTTATTCGCAAATACCGCCGCCGATATCCCTCCGCCGCTGCTATCGCCGGACCGAGGGAAAGGTGAGTAACCTCTCCAGGTAGGGAGGGTTAGGGTCAGGCTGCAGGGAAGGGACAATTAGGGTCAGGCTGCAAGTAAGGGAGGGTTAGGGTTAGAATTAGGGAAAGGAGTGGGAGACTTTTTTTTTTACTTACTCCGTGGATCGATTATTATGAATCATCAAGGCATATGCAATTTGAAACTGGCTGGAAGAGAACGACCCTATCAAAATAGGTCCGTTCTAAGCAGGGACATACAGGAACTAAACATGTATAGCTTGGAGCAGAGAAAGGAGTGGGGGGACATGATAGCAGCTTTCAAATATATCAAGGGTTGTGATTGGCTAGAGGAGGGTGGCATTTTTCAAAGGAACAGGTGTAGTAGAACACGAGGGCATGAGTATAAACTGGAGGGTGGTACATTCAGAGGAAATGTGTGGAAAAATTACTTCACTGAAATGGTAATAGAGGAATAGTCTTCCATCTGAGGTGGTTGAGGCCAACACAGTAGATCATTTTAAACATGCTTGGGATAAATATAAGGATATCCTAAATCTCAAACTAAATTTAGGATCTTGGGTCGCTATAATTTTAAATAAACAACTGGGCAGACTGGATGGGCCATGTGACTCATATCTGCCGTCACTTTCTATGTTTCTACGTAAATTTGTGCCACTTCACGATAGCACAAATATATCTATATGAAATTACTGTAGGGGCCCCCAAGTATTTGCTGTACCGAGTCCCTGAAATTTTCTTGACGTCCTGAAGGAGCTTTAGGAATTCCCCAGGGTCCCATGTCCTCAAAATTGGATGTAAGAGAAAAGAAGACTGACACTAACCATTAAATACCTTTCTCTGATTCCATATGGGGGACCCTTAAACTCAGGTCAATTTATTAGAAGTACATGTGTTGGATGTCATTAGTTCTCAACTCTTGCCTATTTTAGGTATTCTGACTAGTAAGATTACCATTTTTTTTTATTTTGTATGTTTGGGTCATAAAACTTAACTTTCATTAACTTTCCTTTTGGCTTTAGAAAAACAGGGATATCTGAGGATATCCATGCTCATATATCATACTTCTATACATTCAGCATTCTAGGTTTCCTTATTCTAACTGACACTTATATTTTCTAGAAATAAGTATTCAGATCTCAGACCTAGGCTACCAATGTAGTGTCGCAGTAGAGATCCTGGTCTTCCATCAGCAGCAAATAAGTTACTTCTGTCATCAGTGTGATTAAAGCTTTAACAATTTCTGTTAAACTTTTTTTTTTTATGAATGTCTTTAATTCAAGTGAAATCTATTGATAAATAAAATATACGTTGCCAGTTTAAGAGAAAGTAGACTAACTCAGGTAGTTCATGATCCTTATAAAGGTATAATAATTACATTGTTTTTTTTTAACTGCTTTGTTGCTTGGTCATAACAACTTGTCATTTTGGAGTAGACAGCATAGAATTCTTGTACCTAGTCTGACTGTATGTTATAGGCTAGTAATAGAAACATAAAAAATAACAGCAAATAAGAGCCTCATGGCCTATACAGTCCAGTCGTTTATTTTAACTATTCTGACCTTAGATTCTATTTTGCCCTCAATTTAGTTTGAGATTTATGATATCCTTATATTCACATGTTTAAAGTTGTTTACCAACTGAAATAGGAGGTTCTTCCACTTTTCAACTACCCTTTCAGTAATTTTTATGTACATTTCCTCTCAACCTACCACCCTCCAGCATTAATGCATGCTCTCATGTTCTATTACACCTATTCCTTTGAAAAATGCCACAATCCTCTACTTGATTATATACCGTGATATATTTGATAGCTGGTATCATATCCCCTTTACCTTCTCTGCTCCAATATATACATGTTTAGTTCCTCTAGTCTTTTTTCTGTGAGTTTTGTGACACATGCCATGAACCATTTTACCCTTATATATTTTTATATCTTTAATACGATTGATTTTTAATATGTATAAAAGGAAACAGTAGAGAGAAATATTTGCATATAATGTTATGATATGTATATCAATAAACTTTATGTCGAGCAGTGAACATTATGATGGTTATTATTATTATCTAATTTTTATATCGTTTATATATTTTTTTGTGTAATTGCACAATGAACCAGGCTGTCTCATGTCTTAGGTATAGGTCATAATATACTCTTTACCTTATGCACATATGGCAATATAGGCTCGAGTCTATCCACACTGGTGATTACATCATGCCAGCCCAATTAGAAGGAACCTATCATCATTGACCGAGAAATCCCTTTATAAGCAGCCTAGACCATAGAGATCTACACTAACCGTTTTGAGAAAGTCCCTGTCCGGGACGAAACGCGTCAACGGAAACGCCTATCATTGTGACGTGCTAAATCAGCTGACGCACAGTACCTCCCATCCAGCTGGGTCTTCGGTCCGTGGCAAACAGAACAACGGGTGGCCTCCGTTACGTTCTCATTCCATCTACCCACGGAGGAGCAGCGCTCCTTTCCCCTGGACCTCACCTTTTGCTGTTTTGGGACAGTGAGTACACAGGACCTTGGGTCCCTTCTATTGCACCGCACTTTGTTTTGTTATGTGAGTCATTGTACTCAGGAAAGCCGACATAGGACTCACCTGTGGTGCTCCGAAGCACATTGATTCAATCCTTATCAGAATACTGCTAAGGGATTCCCTCTAGCTATTTACATCGTTAGCACCACAGAGGACTGCTACATTGTTTCTTATCTCCCTATAGAGGATACTTTATTTACGTCTCAGCACTATTTATTTTAACTGGATACTATTTTGGCTGCTAGCAGTGAATATTACTCTCTACAAAGGGACTGTGGCAACGTTCAATGTGCAATATCTATTGGACTTTCATTATTACTCACATATCTCTACTGTGCACACCACTAGTGTGAGATTTTCAGCTGTGCATAATTTTATTGTTTTTATATTTTGTCTTTCGTGGGTTTTTTTTTGTTCTTTTTGCAATAAATGTGTTTTTAATGTCACTGCTCGACATTTTTCTCATTAGTTTATTTCAATACTAGTGAATTTCGCTTTTTCTCTATACTTTAGCCCCATTACAGTGCATAGCGCTGTGGTTTATTTCTTTTTTCTAAATCCATGAACCATTTTAGTTGCTCATCTTTGCACAGTCTCTAATGTATTTATGTCTTTTTGGAGATCAGAGACCGCATTCAGAGATCCGTTTTTTTAAAGTACGCAATTATACACACACACATAGCAAGGCAACATCCACCAACACCCACGACACTCCCCTCTCCAGGCCATGCAGTCGTAGACTTACACCTCCATAGACCACTCTGATCTTTAAGTGTGTACTTACGTGTGTATATGTCTTTCGTCCGTGCAATTCAGTATAGCCGTGCCCTCAAGCATTCATTTAAATGCCTCTCCCCACACACTTTCATGTAAATTTTCAAGTAAGTATTTCCACACTACACATCCGTACGTATGTCCCCAAGTGCGATTCACATGTCCGTGCCTAAAGCACTTACGCGCGTTTATTCATAGTAACGAACGTAAATAAAGTTAATACGCATGCGCAGTTAAAACATACCTAAAAATACGCACACATCTCCATGTGAAAACGGATCTATGAATAAGGTCCCAGGCCTCTAAAACTGAACACAATACTCTAGGTAAGGTTGTACCAATAGCCTATAAAGTGGCATTACTACAGTACTACTAATTTATCTCACTATGCAACTAAGCAGCTGACGTGTCTTTCTCATTGCTTTGTTACATTGCTTGACTACCTTTAAATCACATGAAACTTCATGTGGTTATAATTTCAGTAGTTTCTAATGTAGTTCTGTTAATGATATACTGAAACTTTAGGTTTTTTGAAACATTAATAATTTTGTTTACCACCTGGTGTGTCTAGATTGAAACATATCTTTTTGTCATCTCAAAAAAAGCATACTTTCCTCCCTATACCACTTGTAATGTGTGTAATCTCCAATAAAGAAATGAAATAACATCCCCAATTTAGGGAATAGGTAGCTTTGGTTAACAACTTATTGCAGAGTGAGAAATTTGTGGGAGTGAGTGCACCACAATGTTGGTGGTACACTCCCCGATTCTCTGTGGCAACAGCATCTTGGAACCAAACATCTTTGATTATTAAATGTCTGATCTGTTTATGTTTTGACAACTAATGTAAAACATTGCGTGAGAATACATTATCTCTGCATGAAGCAATCCGAGTATTACTGTAAAAGCACTAGTGTGTGTGTTATATTTGTCCTTTAAAAAGCAATAAAGGGCATTTAATAAAACACAAAAAAAATGTATAGCACTGGTTCAAGTGTGGATTCCTGGGGTACTCCACTGGTTACCTTACAATCCCAAAAAGGCATTCTATAAAAAAAAAAAACCCTTTGAGTTATGATACCGTTGTCCCGCTTCCCAGGGTGCAGAGCCTAACTAGGGCCTGGTCTTCGCTAGAGCCCCTGATGGTGGGGATAGTCTGGGCTAGAGGACACCCAGCATGTCACAGCCCCCAGTAGGTGGTAACCAGTACTGCAGTACAACATCCAGATAAGAAGTACTGCTGGGAGAGCTGAGAACCAGATACAAGTAGTATTAATATTCACGCACCTGTTTAACATATACTTATAAATTGATTGAGCAACTTCCATTCTGTTTTTATTCTGTTTGTGGGCATGTCTGGGAGCAGTTGCTGAGAGGGAGAGCTGTTTCACAGCAGCCATTTTGGAGACTTTAAGGGGTGTCTCCTAGGTAAGTTGGCTCTCAATTTATAAACATATATATGGGAACCAACATTGGGACTCTCAATTTTAGTTAGGACCACCATATACAGAAAGGCCTTGACGGTGGCTGGTGGCTTATCCCATATTTGATCAAATATGTGTAACGAACATTTCTGTGTTTTATTTTACAGATAGAACAGTAGAGTTTGTTACTGGTTTATGGCAGTGTGCTGGGGCTATTTTTTCCTTTTGTTTCTGTGGCAAGCAGATTAACCCCCTGCCTTTCACGCACCTGTTTAACATATACTTATAAATTGATTGAGCAACTTCCATTCTGTTTTTAAAGTATTAATACAGAACCAGAGTCCAGATAGAGTACACAATAAGCAAAGCAGTGCAGAAAGTAAACACAGATATTACCAGTACAAAACTGGAGTGCAGATGGAGATAAAAAAATATTCAGAGCAGTGCAGATGGTAAAGCGGATACTAACCAGTACAAGACAGGAGTGCAGATGTAAATAACACAAATATACAGAGCCGTGCAAACAGTAAAGCACATATACTTACCAGTACAAGACTGGAGTGCAGATTGCAGCACAAAACATAGCAAAACACGAGAGAGTACAGATAACAAGCAGACAGACCAAACAAACAAACAGGGGCACTTACTCAGCTCACACATGCAGGAGACAGAGGTACAGGAATAAAGGTACAATAAACAAGATGGTGCAGAAACACTCAGAATCACAGGATATGAACTGATATCACAACTGGCACACAGGCAGGAACACTAGAAGCTATGACCAGCAAGGAGGCTATCAGCTGACAGCTATTTAAGGAGAAAGCCACATCCCCATTTGCTGCTGAACACACACAGCCAAATCCTCAGCTAGGGCATCCCAGCTGTGAGGTTATCATCTAGGATTCCTAGAAAGAAGGAATTCTGCTGGGGAAACATGGACCGGAGTATGCTGCTACAGAACAATGACAACATTACATGCTGCTGTCACACTGCAGCGTGTAACACTTTGTTTATCCTGTAACCAAGATTGTATCCATGGGACCATCTTTGAGACCACTCCCAAATTTTGTAGCTTCTTTAACAGTCTCCAATGTAGCACAGTGTTAAAAGCATTGCTCAAATAGATAAGCTATGGCTACTACTTTAGTGGCCCAGTTAAAAAAAATCAGTAAGATTTGTTTGACATGAACTCCCCTGTTGGTATACTAATAATATATTAGTAATAGGAGTAATGTCCAATATATACATTACAAATAGTCTCAAGCTGCTGTTGTGGGTTTAGTTTATTATAGCATTGGTTAAAATGCCAACAGTTAAGTGACTGATGTTCTTCTATCTGACAGGGACATTACCACAACTAGACACATCAGATAGCATAAGGAAAGTGCGGGGAGAAAGTTTAGGGAACCAGCAGGGATGCGTTGGGTAGAGGGGAGCAGAAGTGAGAACAAGGGAAGTAAGCAATGGGGTTTTTTTTTGTTTTCTTTTTATTAACTGTACTTCTTGTTGTAATGGGTACATTATGGTGTTGACTGTATCACTGGCGAATTTGTTTTAGGAACTGCTGGGGTTTCTTTCTGTAATTAATTGAAAAAGTATATTTTTATGTTGATCATCGTATAAGAAACAAAACATTGATTATAATTCATTTCTGCATTCTACTCACGGATTGCAGCAATGATAGGGCCAAAAATACTATATAATGCACTCAGATACATAGTGAATTCGAGCCTGAGAACTGGAACTCTTACTTTTAAATTATTAGCTGTAGTCAACCTCTGCTACACATAAAGCACAAGACTGTATAAACAGTAAATGTTCCAAACTGGAATTACACCCTTCCCCCCAATTATACTGGAGAGAGTTGCAGAAGATCGCATCAGGACTTTTTTTCTGCCTATTTATGCGCCACATAGATGGATCCAAATCAGTATAATATATTGTGTAGAATACCTGCTATCCATTTGAAACCTTGAAGGAAGGCAAGTGATCATTTACATTGTTGTTCCTTCAGATTCAATAAAATATAATTTGTTTTGAGGTCACATCATATATTACTGTCAGGTTCCACAAACCTCAACAGATACGTTACATCATACAATGTAGAGTCTCACAAAAACAGAAAGCGGCACAGGCACTGGAGATAGTGTTCCTTCTCAGAAGGAGAAAGCCTTTCAAAAGTAAACAATGACCCTGATGTAGTATAAAAAGGTTTATATTAATGTTTTAAAATAACTGTAATGGATATCCTTACTTCTGACATACAATTTTCAAATGATTATTGTTTTATAT
>WWET01007528.1:4545-31330 GCA_011038615.1 Limnodynastes dumerilii | reverse complement strand
CCAGACATGCTAGCACAGGTCCTGGCAGCATCCATAAAATATAGAACGCAATCTTGTAACCACAATAAAAGAAAGCATATCCTAGTCACTACTATACAATACAGACAGCAGCCTAGTCACAATTAATACTATCCAGGCTAAATCCCACTTACCACCATCTAATACAGACTGTATGTTTGTCGCTGACATACAATACACACTGCACCTTAGTAACCACTATTCAATTCTGCTAAAGACAAGAACAAACAAAAAAAGTAGGTCAGTTTAAAGAGTATGGTTGTAGAAGCTTTATTTTATTTTATATAATTTTTCTGGATCTTTCCTCTTATCTTCCCTCCATTTTGATATTATCTGCCTGTTATTTTTATTATATATTAATATATATTATATTACTATATGATATATTATTATAAATAATATATTATTTATGGGCATATAATACATAATGTGGGGCAGATAACAGGAAAGATCCAGAAAAATTATATAAAATAAAATAAAGCTGACCTACTTTTTGTTCTTGTCTTTAGCAAAATTGAACAGTGGTCACTAAGGTGCAGTGTGTATTGTATGTCAGCGACAAACATACAGTCTGTATTAGATGGTGGTAAGTGGGATTTAGCCTGGATAGTATTAATTGTGACTAGGCTGCTGTCTGTATTGTATAGTAGTGACCAGGATATGCTTTCTTTTATTGTGTTTACAAGATTGCGTTCTATATTTTATGGATTCTTCCAGGACCTGTCCTAGCATGTCTGGCGCCCCCCTGCAAAAAATACATTTGCGCCCTCCTCTTTTATAAATATCATAACCACACTGCTATTCCCCCTTCATAATCACATTGCTGAGCCCAGTTTATAACCACACTGCCATACCCCCTTCATGCTTCCTGCTTGTGTTCACATTACTTACCTTCTTTCTTCAGTTTCTTCAGTCTTCAGGCTCCTCTCTGCGCACTCCTCACTTAAAGTCACTCCTGAAATTCAGTGAGAAGGGAGCATGGAGGAGTGAGGAGAGCAGAGGATGCTGGGTTCCAGCGCCACCATATTAGGTAAGTATATCTTTTTTTTATTTATTTTTATTTTTTTTATATGTACTTTTATTTTTGTTGTGGCACTAGCATGATCATCTCTAAATGGTAGGCAAAGGGGAGCGTCTCCCCTGCCACTCTTACCTGGGTTAATGGGTTCCGCCAGCAAGTTATATACATATACACACACTGTGCACCATTTAAGACATGCTACATCTCTCTCACACCACAAAAGATCACTTTACATGAGAGACAATGAAGATATTTGATTGTAAATTAAATCACTCTGACACAGCAGCAGCTTCCATGTGCTGCACAGACAGGAAAACAGAGGAAACACTGACTCCTTCCCAAATCAGGTGACTGGTAACATGGGCTAGACATTAGCAGAGGTCCTTTAGCCCACTCGGCTCTCACAGTTGTCAAAGTTAGATCTGGTTAAATGTCAACTCTGAGAAGTGGGGGGATGAGTGGCGGCACCTATCCAGCATGGTGCCTGATTGCGCCACATTCCCCTGTAAAGTGCATCGCGCTGGCGCTGGATGCTGCAATGTATGGCTGTCAGAAGGGGACAAAACAGGAGGGTACAAATTCATAGTTTGCAGAGGGGATGCTGAACAACCTAGTACTGGTCCTTTCTGCCTCCCTTTGTTATCCCATGCTTTGAGGTCTCTTTGTATCTTCTGTTGATCGTTATGAAGTTCGGACATGCCTTGTGGGAAGTAACGTTACTGCCTATGGGTAAAATGTCATAAAAATAGTATATAATAATCATAGAATGTAATTAAAGGAGAGCACAGCACTGGCCACACCTACAGTATATGTCGTGGTCACTCCTACTTCAATAGGCCCTTGATTATTTTCAGCCCCAGGCCTGTGTGATCCTTAATCTTGCCCTGGCAGTGTGTATTTTGTGGGGGTCACTAGAAAGCAGTTTGTATTGTATAGTGGTTTTCCAGCTGCCAGTAGTAAAATAATGCAAAAACCTGAGGACAGTTACAGCTGCTGCCATCAGAGGGTGAGTATTTCTAATTGTAATGTTATTTGAGAATTACAAAATCACTTCAAAATAATGTAAAACAAATTCTAATTTCTCTAATGTAAAGTGTCAGAATAGTATGAAATATCAACAGTATTTTCTCTGTTGCCTTCTATTGTAAACGTGGTATAATTACCTAAACATACAAACTTACTTTTAAGTAAGAATATTGCAGCCCTATAACAGCAAAGAGGACTCTGCAGTATACCTAGGACACATCAGTGAATGGCACCATATCTAAGTAAAATGAAACCTAAGCACACACTTACTTTATTTATTAACTGCTTTTTATATAGCGCTATGATATTACTTAGCGCTATACATAGAATATTTTCACATTCACATCAGTCCTTGCCCCACTGGAGTTACATTCTATGTTCCTTGACACAGACACACACATAAAAAGACAACCTACCTGGACGTTTTTGGAGCGTGCAAGCAAACCAGAGCACCCAGATGAAATCCACGCCGACAGAGAGAGGACATACAAACTCCACATAGATAAGGCCTAGTCCAGGAATCGAACTCATGACCTCAGTGCTGTGAGACAGAAGTGCTACTCACCGAGACACCATGCTGCCCTTTATCATTTATATTGATCTTTCCTCCCACCGTGCGTGCCCAACATATGCTAAATTCTTATTACAACCTGCCACGCCGTCAAAGACTTCAAGCATGGAGGTCTAGATTTTATGGATCCAGATCCATGCTGTAAGTCTGTTGCACACTATCTAGATATGGTTCATGGAGATGTGTTCAGAAGAGGGATTCCCAGGCATCTATTTGTTCACACTCATACAACTCACACGGACAATCTTCATTTACCAATCAATCTGTAGTTTGATTTGATCTTACTATTAAGTCAGTGATTGCAAGGTTACAGTTGGTATGTTCTAGAGAAAATGTGGAATTTAAGTACAATGGGGTAAATTCAGAGCTACACTCTAGGTATGTTAGAACGCGTAGCATATTTATGCTGATGGTACGCACGTTCATCGTTACGTGGCATAACATCTGCCACACGTATGCGCAGTAAATACAAATAGCCGATTTCACGTCATCGGCTAGTGTAAATACGCTAGCGTACTTAGCTCAGAATCTGACCCAATATTAGTAATAAGCCTTTCTGTACTTTATACGCATCTTTAAACCTACTGTTGCTTAATAACAAAGTTTAAGTATAATCTGGTTGGCAGCAAATCTTTTTCATTTATTTCAATAGTTTGAAAGTCTTATGACTGTCTCCTCTAAGAGGAGACAGAAAAGCTATTTGTAAAATTGCTGTCTGTGACATACTGAAGAGTTCCAACATACAGTCCATGCAATAGCAAATAAACTAAGGTTCTTTTGATAATGGAAGTTAATCACAGAAGCTAGTTAACTGTCCCTCTGTCTGCTTTTACTCAGAATCTGATATATCTTTGCTTTTACACTTTTGAACTCCTCACTCATGACCCTCTTCACCCCCCTCCTTCCTTTATAGGTTTTAAAAAATAAAATATATGGACAGCAGTTGGGGGTAGTTGCATGCTCTGTGCTCAGTCATTCACATGCTATCTGCATTATAGGTCAGCTTTGCTCAGTAAATTATGTATTGTTTTTCTCTGAATAATAACAATGCTCAGGAACAGTTAAGCTTGGTATTAAATAGTGACCCTGTACACACATAAATTCTTTTTATTTTCCACTATCATAACTGTCTCTTACAAGTCTTTAAATACCCATAAATCTAGTCAGGCTAAAGGTATGGACATATCTTTGTATGTTTTGTCTCTGCTTAACTATTTATCTAACTTAACCTGTATAAATGTAGCATAACGACAAAACTAAGTGTGGAGTTCTGGACACTAACATATTAAGAACCCTGCCTTAAGATCTCTGCACAGATCTGTATTCATCCGAAAGAGCCGTGTTATCCTTTCATAGTGCCAAAGGGCCTGATCCAGCGCTACGAAAATTCGCACGACGGGCGAATGCGAACGTACGCTCGGGCGTATCAACATACACGCCCCTAACACTCCCATAGTAAAGTACCTGCATACGACGCCTATACCCTACACTGGGAACGACCGTCGGCCGTACGAAAATTCGCAGAAAATACGCTGAGCGTACGGGCTTAGCACGCCCATACTGTACAATTTAAATGGCTACCCCCGCCTCCCTGTAGTAAAACGGGCGCCCAGCCGACCATCGTACTGAACGCACGCCCCGCGAGCGAAAAATACGCTCACAATACGCCCGCTATTCGCTCATGACGCTCGGGCGACCGGAAGCTGTCATACTGGGCATGCGCATTGCGAATTTTTGGCCGAATTTTCGCATACGCTCGTCGTATGCTCGCTTGCGGTCGTTGCTCTGGATCAGGCCCAAAAAGTTTAAAATGATTGATAGGACAAAACAGCAACACAAACACGCTATTTTCACTGTATGTTACTGTTTTGTCCTATCAATCATTTTTTACTTTTTGGTACTCTGAAAGTATACCATTTAATTTATGTGCTATTATTTGAGTCTTTTTACATTATGGAACTACAGGAGTTATATTCTTGGATTTGTAGCTATATGATGCCTAGATATATGAGATATATGTGTCTATAGCAGTATACAATCAGTTTTTGTATTAAGATTCTTCTGGTGATTGGTAAAACTCTATGTGCCCGATTTATTTAGCCTCACACCCGCGTTATTTGCGAATCAAAGCTAATTTTGCAAATTTTTTCTGGATTTTTATGCACACTGCATAGAGATGCGTGGAAAAATCTGTGTTTATTTGGTACCGTAAATGACAGGAAAAAGCGCACTGCAAGCTTTTTCCCATCATCGGGCCCTATGATGCGTATCATTTGGCGCTCGCATGTGCTGTTTGCTTGCAAAGCCAGACTTATGCATACAGCTTGCGTAAACAGGATGATGTTAATTCTGGATATGGTCATAGATTTTTGTCTCAAATATTACTTTAGTTTGCAGTTGATGAGGTATTTCCATTGTCATGAAATATAATTACTCAAAGCAAAAACAGCTGAGTGTAATTTTAAGTTGTATCTTTTGCCAGCATTTTTCTAAATGATCTCACATAAACTTTGCCACCCAGACATTTATTATTCCTCTTAGCTTTTCTTAAACAAAAATTAATATTCTGTTGGATGACCTGATAGTCACCCAAATTAAATTTACAAAAATCTGTATACTAATTCAAAGTTAGGTGCAATAAAAAAGGAGATGATCTTTATTTGGACAAACCAGGATCCTAATATAGAGTTTTAGTTTGCAGAGTCCAAGTCCAAACCTCTGTGCCTGGAGACTACTTATGCAGTAGATGAAAGAATCTTTTTTTTATCTCTCACCTCCTGTTTTTCTCTTCCCATGAAATTCCCTAATATTTGTGTTGGTTATTTCCCATTCTCTATTTATTTAATTTATTAACAGGTTTTTTTTTTCAAAATCTGTTTATTGGTTTTTTGTTTTTCTTGACATACAACATGTACATTTCAGCATTATACAGAAAAGTTTTGTAGAATGCCACAGGCTGGCATCTGACAGTATATATCTAACAGCCATACAAAAGAAGCAGGGCAGGTGCCTTTCATATCTGACAATTCCATAAATGTACATGAAAATAAATTATACAGAGTAAAACAAAAGAAGAAAACAAAAAAAAAACAGAGAAAAAGGAACACAGAAAATAAATTCAAACCTTAATCATAATCAAATATCGTGCTACCCCTACACGTGCCTAGATTTTTATGTATAGAATATCCTACTGTTCTTTAGTTCTTCACTGTTCTTCGCTATACAACAAAATCCAATTAATCTATCCTTCAAACTATCTTCCCCATTATCTATCCTTAATGTTAAGTATCATCCTCCTCTTCAGCTGCCCCTTTACCTTAGCTGGGTAGCTGCCTATACAAATACCATGAAGTGGTCTCAAAAAGCTTATATATCTGGGATTGTTTTTCAGCGTCCAAGCGAACTATATAGGGTCCCCACTTCTTATAAAATTTTTCAATACCCTTCTCTATATCAGGCATAGTCGCCTGTCGGTCCCAATACAGTGTACGCATTATTAAACCCTTAACTGTACCCAAGAAGGGGGGAGATGATGAAGTCCAGCACTGGAAGATCGCCTTTTTAGCCAAGACTAATATAACTACCAACACTGGTATCAGCTCTCGGCCCCGAGATCCAAGGTACCAACCCCCTAGATTCATACAAATCATAGCCATAGGATCCTTCATCACTCGTATCTGAAAGGTCTGGTTTATAAACCTAGTGACTTTATTCCAGAACTGAGATATTCTTCTACAGTACCACAGATTATGGAAGAGATCCACATTTGTTTGCTTACATTTAGGGTAACATCCTTGGTCAGAAGAGACCATATATTTCCTCTGGTTTGGGGCTATGTGCATCCTATGAATAGTTTTGATATGGGATTCCTGCAGCTGCGTAGAATGTAAGATTTTCATAGTTTGCTCATGATATTGTAAGATTGAATCATGAGAGGTAATTTCCAGAATGTCTGGTTTCCATCTAGCCACTACACCCTTCCACAGTTTTTCACTGCATTTCGCCTGTAAGTCTCGTTGTAGAAACCGGGTTTTATAACTATTGGTCTTAACGAAGTGGAAAAGTATTGACAGGTTTTTATATAGTGCCATCAGATTATGTAGCGCTTTACAATTTAACAATCATTAGCAACAGGACTGGGTGGTAACAGACAGACTGGGTGGTAACAGACAGACTGGGTGGGTAAGCGGGCCCTGCCACAGGTTTACACTCTATAGGATATTAGGGATTGATACATTAGGGAAAGTGCTATAAAGTCACACAACAGACCAGCCAGCTTGCATGGTAAAAGTGCTCAGTGCTCTGTGTGATCCAGTCACACAGCAGTGCTAGTAACAGAAATAAGGTAAACGCAAGGTTAAGTATTTAACCCATAGTGATGTTAAACTCACTGGGTGGTCCAGACCCAGTGGTGCCACTTACAGGTATCCTCTAGTTGGCTATGTAAATTTGTGAGGAGTGGTCTGGGTGGTTTTATAAGGCATCTTCATAGCAGGAGCTTCCTCTTTTCTCCTTGAATTTCCCTGGAGGAAGACCCTGTTGGACAGGAATAAGTGTTACCCCACAGTATCACTGATTCACATTTGCTCTTTCATTCTCCTTTGCTCTTTCTTCTCTTTCCTCTAATACTCCACCTTAATTTCTCCTTTGTTTTCTTTCTTCTGTCCTTAACATTCTCTCATTATATTGTTGTCCCCTCTTACTGCGCACGTCCGATGGTCATGTTCCACAGGGAGCATTTCTGGTCATGGCCACACTGGAGGTGCGCCAGTATAAACTTCCGGTCCGGCGCCATTATCCTCCGGTGGTACATCGCATCGGCAGATATGGTCCTATCTCCTTCGGACATTACAGCGGCCATGGTTTCATCAACCAGCACAGGTTGCAGAGTACAAGCTCCAGTACCATGGGGACCACAATGACACCCCCCCCTTCACACAGTGGCACAGAAAACAATCTGGGTTCTTACACCACGGATATGCCTAACATACCTTGCTAGCACAACTTTCATCAGGGCCGGTGGTCGCCAGGTTGCCACAATAAGGGATTTTTCTCGGGAAAGGGGCCTCCCGGGTTTATCAGTTTATGCTAGATGTCAAATTGGGCACAACACAGATCAGCAGGCTGACTTTAACCCCTCACTGCCCAGATGTTAATCCGCCACAACGCCTTCATGCCTTTCTGCTTAACAGGCATCAGGGCTTTAGTAGCAGTGGGTACAGATCATGTTTGACACACACTTTGCCTTGCTGTCTATGCTGGGTTCACTTTATTATATTTTGGACACTTTTATATTTATATTGCATTTTATTATGTACTATGCTGTCCATACCTGCCCTGTATGTCTGTACTGTATATTATTATTAACTGTGCTGTCCATCCCTGTCCTGTATATCTGTACTGTATATTATTATTTACTATGCTGTCCATCCCTGTCCTGTATGTCTGTACTGTATATTATTATGCACTATGCTGGGCATCCCTGCCCTGTATGTTTGTACCGTATATTACCATGTATACTGTTATTATGTACTGTGCGATCCATCCTTGCCCTGTATGTCTGTACTGTGTTTTGTGGTTATAATTTGTACGGTGCTGAGGGCACCTTGCTGGCCTGGTAAATCAATGATAATAATAATACAGGTGCTGCTGACGCATTAGAAGGCCAAAGTGCTGATATCAACTGGTACCTTATAGAGGTGGGGCAGCAGCAATTTTAATAACAGTCCCCGTTATAATACAGGTCCGGAGGGCGGTATTACTGAAGTGGTTAGGCATCAAGGGATGCACCCTTACATGGGTCATTGGCCCTATTGGGTTTCTACTTCTGGGCCATTTATGACAATTTATTCATAGGGTTTGGAGTCAGTTGCATGGTTTTTTATAACGTTCCCAGGGAGCATCCAGGCCATCCACTGTTAGGTTTGTTTGGAAGTTGGTGGCCGTAGCGATGGTACGGTGGCAGCTGGTTACTATGCTAATGCTCTTCCTGTTTGAGAGCACCACCATGGATCTCCTAGAAGTCAGAGTTCTGGGAGCAGTCATTCCAGGGAGAGGTTGTAGGGATGGAGTTATTTGTATCCTTGCCAATAATCGCTGAGCCCATCTCATCCCCCCCGATGAACAGGTCTGCAGCTGCCACAGACAGCGTCATGACAGGACATGAGCACCACCATGGATTTCACAGAAGCCTCAGTTCTGGAAGCAGTCGTTCAAGGGAGAGGTTGCAGGACTGGAGATATTTGCATCCTTGCCAGTTATCGGTGAGCCCACCCCATCCTCATCATTGGAACGTGCCTGCAGTCACCCAGTAAGTGCTAGGAAAGCACAGGGTGAGTTTGATGATGATAATGCTTCCTTTCTTTTCTTTTCGCTACCCCTCACTATCCTCTATCGCATTGAGTTGGGCGATGTGACTATATATATAATTTAGGAAGCGTGTGCATAAGCGATTTTGCAGAAATCAACTCCCTCAAACTTGAACTATTGACTCCTAGCTATGACCACTTTACCTATGGGTTGGAGAAACTATCAAAGGGCTATTATATAGATAGGACATTGGGGGTACACGAGAAGAGAATTATTGTATTCTTCTCCACTGGGTTTTTAGGAATAGTATACTTTTGCCAACTGTTATATCGGCACTTTGCCTACGGAGCTTGTGGGGTTACCAACACTTAATGCATGACATACTAGTACATGCATGGTAAAATATGATGGGCGGTTCTCTGCAAACATGATGGCCAAGGCAGGTTCCAATTGTGCGTATATTTCTTCCACACATGCCTATGTTATAACAGAGAACGCCCTGGGAAGGACTGCTCTAGAGCAACCGCAGTGTTTTTTCTCTGGATAGCGAGCTACTACGGGTAGCTGGCAATAGGCAATGAGCCATCGCCAATTTATATAGTTAAACTTATGAAGGGGCTAGCATGTTATCCTGCTAGGTATGTGGCATGTTATCCTGCTAGGTATGTGGCGGATTTAGTTTGCAAGGTTACACTTAGTTTTTTGCAAACCAGTAAATGACCGGTTTCCTTGTTTATTCACACTTGTTTAATTCTGCAGGACAATTTCCCAAATTTTTGATCAGTTAAATTTGGGTAATAAATTATATATAAAAAAAAAAAAAGAGAGAGAAGAGAGAGTCGCATGTATGGTCCCTTTAGCGATTTGCCAAACATAAAAGAGAACAGAGAGTCGCCTGTATGGTCCCTTTAGCGATTTGCCAAACCCTGATTTTAGTTTGCGTATATAGGTGTCCTACCTAGAATGCACCAGGTATTTTGCATTATTCGACATATGTCCCCTGTGGTTATTCAGCAACTTACACCATCCCGTAGTCATCCGTCTGAGTGTTGCACTGATCGTTTCAGACAATTTGCTAATGGTTGCGACAGGAGGATTTTATGGCTAATTGCCTGGGGTATCAGCACTTTGCTTACAGACACTTACTCCTCCCTTTCAAATAAACCCCGGCATTAATCGTTTCATACCCATGAACTGTTCAGGTAGTGTGCATATTTTTCAGACGCTTGTTTTTCCTGGGTTGGGCATCTTTATACTTACGGGGCATTCAGGTACTTCATTAGTTTATTTAATCTTTTAGGCCCCCCCCCTCCCCTTTATCCCTGAATTAAACAGAGGGTGGCTAGGTTAACCTATTAGATTAACCTGCAGATTGCCTCACAATAATGTAGCACAGCTCAAGTTGTTCATTTTGGCAGCATTTGGTAAGGATGGATTACTAGACAAAGGGCTTCGTCTGCACCGATGATATTTATTTTGTGTAATTTTGTGCTCTGCTGTCTGCAATTTAATAGTTGGATCACTGGACCCTGAAGACAGTCTAATGGTAACCCCCTGTCACCTTTGTATAAGAGTTGGAGGAACTTGCCTTCACTCGCTAGAGTTGTATCTCTCCGACAGGTTTGGCAATTTTGTGAGTTAGGTGGTAAATCTATCCAAGGCAGGTGGGTTTTGAGTGACTTTAACATAATTCATTGTGACTTCATGTGGGGTGAGTGCACCTTGATTATGTTATATATCAGCAGGCATACTGCTTTAGCTGCCATATATTTCTTCGGTAAGTTGCTTGATCAGTGGCAATATCGATGGTTAAGGCTATGAAGAGTTGATCTTTATTGCGTTTCACTCCCTAGCAATCATGGCCAGCACATCGCTTTACATACTGTATGCTTACCAAATTGATGCAGGATTTCCCAGCGTGCTAGTGGTGCTAGTTTTGTTTCAGGGGTTAGCTAACTTGTCGCAAATCCTGCTTTTACTGTATATATGGTCTTCCGGATTAGTTGGGTATAGGCCATGGGGTTGTTTTAGGGACATGGCTGCATTGCGATTCATCTAGTTAGGCTAGGGATTTGCTGGTGAGCATATGGCCGTTCTTCCTTGCCGAGTAGGGTTACCCTAAAGGGAGTTCCACTAATGACTTATCAGTTTAAGGTTATTCTCAACAGCTGTTTCCAGGCTCAGGCTTCTGCCTCAGTTTTATGACAAGCACTCCGTCCGAATTGGTGCAGCTTCAAATATGGCTACGGCAGGAGCTCCATCTGGATACATCCAGCAATCGGGCTGGTTGACTTCGCAAGTTTCATAACATACATATGGCAATACCTGAAGAAACTTGTTAGTTTATAGTAATGTGTGGCCTGCTCCTTTCTTTCATCCCTCCCCGACAATTATTTGGATAGGTTTCCCGGCCTAGTCGGGGGCTGCTCATCGCACTATCGTGCGGGGACACGCAAGGTTTTTTCTCACATCCCATAGAGCAAAAATTACTCTCCTTAGGCTTAGAAGCCCATTACTGCTTACAGGCATGGACAATTTGTAGTTTTCTTGAACCATGTTACTGCCTACATCATTTTCTCATCTGTGAGTTCTTTACAGCCCCTCCTTTATGACCACGGTCTTTATGGCCCTTTGGGTCATCCCCTTGCTTATTGGGCAAGATTTCACGTTATATGGAACACTGGAGAGTTCTGAAGGTCTGTCTGTTCATTTGAAAGGTGGTTGGATGCATTCTTTCTGGGTGTTAGCCCAGGCCCTGGTTTGATTGGTGAACCCCGCGTTGTTGTTGTCCACCCGAGTTGAATGACAGTGGTTTCATTCTGCATTTTTTGAGAACCATCAAAGCTGATCTGCTGCAGGCCATTGATTGTTAGCCCAGCATTTCAAGAATATGGTCGGATATCATTCCTTGGCAGATGGAAATATTCCAGCAATGCTTTTGGCAATGCATGAATTCTACGGAAAGTAAATCAATCTTTTAAAATTTGTAAATAAATAAATAAATAAATAAGGGTTGATACTGGCTATCTCAGGTAGCAGTTATATGGTTTAGAAGGGGTTCACCTATCTGAGGTTGGTCAGGTGCTGTTTATAGGTAGATTTTAGAAGTTTAAGGAGTTTTAGGTTAGTTGATGGTGGCGGTACCAGGTTTTAGTTTTCCGGTTTGGTGGCGGAAAGAAGCTTCATTGTGTTTATAAATATGGTGTTGATCATGTCTTATCTTGACGCATGTGGAGGTTGAGCCAAGGCAGCATGCCGTATTTAAGGATCGGCCTGAGCCGAGACTCGACCTGTGTGGGCGGTCTCTCTGTCCCGAGACTCGTCCTGTGTGGGCGGTCTCTCTGTCCTGAAACTTGTCCTGTGTGGGCGGTCTCTCTGTCTCCCAATGTTATGTCAGCACCAGGTATCCTCTGGTTGGCTATGTAAATTTGTGAGGAGGGGTCTGGGTGGTTTTATAAGGCATCTTCATAGGAGGAGCTTCCTCTTTTCTCCTTGAATTTTTCCCAGAGATGGACCTGTCGGATTGCATAAGTTTACAGTTTATTTCACATATTATAGTATTATTCATAGTGACTTTCTATCTTTCCTTCCTTCCTTCTCCTTTCCTCCTTATCTCTCTCTTGTCTTTCTGTCTTTCTTTACATGCCTCTATTCTGTCATTGTGATATTGTGTAGGGGTGTTTGTGTGATATCAGCATTCACTTTGCCAGCCTGCGATTCCCCAAACTCCCCCCCCCCTGGACCAAGCAGGCAGGAGCAGGACTGGACCAAGGCAGGAACAGGAGCTGGACCAAGCAGGCAGGAGCAGGACTGGACCAAGGCAGGAACAGGAGCTGGACCAAGCAGGCAGGAGCAGGACTGGACCAAGGCAGGAACAGGAGCTGGACCAAGCAGGCAGGAGCAGGACTGGACCAAGGCAGGAACAGGAGCTGGACCAAGCAGGCAGGAGCAGGACTGGACCAAGGCAGGAACAGGAGCTGGACCAAGCAGGCAGGAGCAGGACTGGACCAAGGCAGGAACAGGAGCTGGACCAAGCAGGCAGGAGCAGGACTGGACCAAGGCAGGAACAGGAGCTGGACCAAGCAGGCAGGAGCAGGACTGGACCAAGGCAGGAACAGGAGCTGGACCAAGCAGGCAGGAGCAGGACTGGACCAAGGCAGGAACAGGAGCTGGACCAAGCAGGCAGGAGCAGGACTGGACCAAGGCAGGAACAGGAGCTGGACCAAGCAGGCAGGAGCAGGACTGGACCAAGGCAGGAACAGGAGCTGGACCAAGCAGGCAGGAGCAGGACTGGACCAAGGCAGGAACAGGAGCTGGACCAAGCAGGCAGGAGCAGGACTGGACCAAGGCAGGAACAGGAGCTGGACCAAGCAGGCAGGAGCAGGACTGGACCAAGGCAGGAACAGGAGCTGGACCAAGCAGGCAGGAGCAGGACTGGACCAAGGCAGGAACAGGAGCTGGACCAAGCAGGCAGGAGCAGGACTGGACCAAGGCAGGAACAGGAGCTGGACCAAGCAGGCAGGAGCAGGACTGGACCAAGGCAGGAACAGGAGCTGGACCAAGCAGGCAGGAGCAGGACTGGACCAAGGCAGGAACAGGAGCTGGACCAAGCAGGCAGGAGCAGGACTGGACCAAGGCAGGAACAGGAGCTGGACCAAGCAGGCAGGAGCAGGACTGGACCAAGGCAGGAACAGGAGCTGGACCAAGCAGGCAGGAGCAGGACTGGACCAAGGCAGGAACAGGAGCTGGACCAAGCAGGCAGGAGCAGGACTGGACCAAGGCAGGAACAGGAGCTGGACCAAGCAGGCAGGAGCAGGACTGGACCAAGGCAGGAACAGGAGCTGGACCAAGCAGGCAGGAGCAGGACTGGACCAAGGCAGGAACAGGAGCTGGACCAAGCAGGCAGGAGCAGGACTGGACCAAGGCAGGAACAGGAGCTGGACCAAGCAGGCAGGAGCAGGACTGGACCAAGGCAGGAACAGGAGCTGGACCAAGCAGGCAGGAGCAGGACTGGACCAAGGCAGGAACAGGAGCTGGACCAAGCAGGCAGGAGCAGGACTGGACCAAGGCAGGAACAGGAGCTGGACCAAGCAGGCAGGAGCAGGACTGGACCAAGGCAGGAACAGGAGCTGGACCAAGCAGGCAGGAGCAGGACTGGACCAAGGCAGGAACAGGAGCTGGACCAAGCAGGCAGGAGCAGGACTGGACCAAGGCAGGAACAGGAGCTGGACCAAGCAGGCAGGAGCAGGACTGGACCAAGGCAGGAACAGGAGCTGGACCAAGCAGGCAGGAGCAGGACTGGACCAAGGCAGGAACAGGAGCTGGACCAAGCAGGCAGGAGCAGGACTGGACCAAGGCAGGAACAGGAGCTGGACCAAGCAGGCAGGAGCAGGACTGGACCAAGGCAGGAACAGGAGCTGGACCAAGCAGGCAGGAGCAGGACTGGACCAAGGCAGGAACAGGAGCTGGACCAAGCAGGCAGGAGCAGGACTGGACCAAGGCAGGAACAGGAGCTGGACCAAGCAGGCAGGAGCAGGACTGGACCAAGGCAGGAACAGGAGCTGGACCAAGCAGGCAGGAGCAGGACTGGACCAAGGCAGGAACAGGAGCTGGACCAAGCAGGCAGGAGCAGGACTGGACCAAGGCAGGAACAGGAGCTGGACCAAGCAGGCAGGAGCAGGACTGGACCAAGGCAGGAACAGGAGCTGGACCAAGCAGGCAGGAGCAGGACTGGACCAAGGCAGGAACAGGAGCTGGACCAAGCAGGCAGGAGCAGGACTGGACCAAGGCAGGAACAGGAGCTGGACCAAGCAGGCAGGAGCAGGACTGGACCAAGGCAGGAACAGGAGCTGGACCAAGCAGGCAGGAGCAGGACTGGACCAAGGCAGGAACAGGAGCTGGACCAAGCAGGCAGGAGCAGGACTGGACCAAGGCAGGAACAGGAGCTGGACCAAGCAGGCAGGAGCAGGACTGGACCAAGGCAGGAACAGGAGCTGGACCAAGCAGGCAGGAGCAGGACTGGACCAAGGCAGGAACAGGAGCTGGACCAAGCAGGCAGGAGCAGGACTGGACCAAGGCAGGAACAGGAGCTGGACCAAGCAGGCAGGAGCAGGACTGGACCAAGGCAGGAACAGGAGCTGGACCAAGCAGGCAGGAGCAGGACTGGACCAAGGCAGGAACAGGAGCTGGACCAAGCAGGCAGGAGCAGGACTGGACCAAGGCAGGAACAGGAGCTGGACCAAGCAGGCAGGAGCAGGACTGGACCAAGGCAGGAACAGGAGCTGGACCAAGCAGGCAGGAGCAGGACTGGACCAAGGCAGGAACAGGAGCTGGACCAAGCAGGCAGGAGCAGGACTGGACCAAGGCAGGAACAGGAGCTGGACCAAGCAGGCAGGAGCAGGACTGGACCAAGGCAGGAACAGGAGCTGGACCAAGCAGGCAGGAGCAGGACTGGACCAAGGCAGGAACAGGAGCTGGACCAAGCAGGCAGGAGCAGGACTGGACCAAGGCAGGAACAGGAGCTGGACCAAGCAGGCAGGAGCAGGACTGGACCAAGGCAGGAACAGGAGCTGGACCAAGCAGGCAGGAGCAGGACTGGACCAAGGCAGGAACAGGAGCTGGACCAAGCAGGCAGGAGCAGGACTGGACCAAGGCAGGAACAGGAGCTGGACCAAGCAGGCAGGAGCAGGACTGGACCAAGGCAGGAACAGGAGCTGGACCAAGCAGGCAGGAGCAGGACTGGACCAAGGCAGGAACAGGAGCTGGACCAAGCAGGCAGGAGCAGGACTGGACCAAGGCAGGAACAGGAGCTGGACCAAGCAGGCAGGAGCAGGACTGGACCAAGGCAGGAACAGGAGCTGGACCAAGCAGGCAGGAGCAGGACTGGACCAAGGCAGGAACAGGAGCTGGACCAAGCAGGCAGGAGCAGGACTGGACCAAGGCAGGAACAGGAGCTGGACCAAGCAGGCAGGAGCAGGACTGGACCAAGGCAGGAACAGGAGCTGGACCAAGCAGGCAGGAGCAGGACTGGACCAAGGCAGGAACAGGAGCTGGACCAAGCAGGCAGGAGCAGGACTGGACCAAGGCAGGAACAGGAGCTGGACCAAGCAGGCAGGAGCAGGACTGGACCAAGGCAGGAACAGGAGCTGGACCAAGCAGGCAGGAGCAGGACTGGACCAAGGCAGGAACAGGAGCTGGACCAAGCAGGCAGGAGCAGGACTGGACCAAGGCAGGAACAGGAGCTGGACCAAGCAGGCAGGAGCAGGACTGGACCAAGGCAGGAACAGGAGCTGGACCAAGCAGGCAGGAGCAGGACTGGACCAAGGCAGGAACAGGAGCTGGACCAAGCAGGCAGGAGCAGGACTGGACCAAGGCAGGAACAGGAGCTGGACCAAGCAGGCAGGAGCAGGACTGGACCAAGGCAGGAACAGGAGCTGGACCAAGCAGGCAGGAGCAGGACTGGACCAAGGCAGGAACAGGAGCTGGACCAAGCAGGCAGGAGCAGGACTGGACCAAGGCAGGAACAGGAGCTGGACCAAGCAGGCAGGAGCAGGACTGGACCAAGGCAGGAACAGGAGCTGGACCAAGCAGGCAGGAGCAGGACTGGACCAAGGCAGGAACAGGAGCTGGACCAAGCAGGCAGGAGCAGGACTGGACCAAGGCAGGAACAGGAGCTGGACCAAGCAGGCAGGAGCAGGACTGGACCAAGGCAGGAACAGGAGCTGGACCAAGCAGGCAGGAGCAGGACTGGACCAAGGCAGGAACAGGAGCTGGACCAAGCAGGCAGGAGCAGGACTGGACCAAGGCAGGAACAGGAGCTGGACCAAGCAGGCAGGAGCAGGACTGGACCAAGGCAGGAACAGGAGCTGGACCAAGCAGGCAGGAGCAGGACTGGACCAAGGCAGGAACAGGAGCTGGACCAAGCAGGCAGGAGCAGGACTGGACCAAGGCAGGAACAGGAGCTGGACCAAGCAGGCAGGAGCAGGACTGGACCAAGGCAGGAACAGGAGCTGGACCAAGCAGGCAGGAGCAGGACTGGACCAAGGCAGGAACAGGAGCTGGACCAAGCAGGCAGGAGCAGGACTGGACCAAGGCAGGAACAGGAGCTGGACCAAGCAGGCAGGAGCAGGACTGGACCAAGGCAGGAACAGGAGCTGGACCAAGCAGGCAGGAGCAGGACTGGACCAAGGCAGGAACAGGAGCTGGACCAAGCAGGCAGGAGCAGGACTGGACCAAGGCAGGAACAGGAGCTGGACCAAGCAGGCAGGAGCAGGACTGGACCAAGGCAGGAACAGGAGCTGGACCAAGCAGGCAGGAGCAGGACTGGACCAAGGCAGGAACAGGAGCTGGACCAAGCAGGCAGGAGCAGGACTGGACCAAGGCAGGAACAGGAGCTGGACCAAGCAGGCAGGAGCAGGACTGGACCAAGGCAGGAACAGGAGCTGGACCAAGCAGGCAGGAGCAGGACTGGACCAAGGCAGGAACAGGAGCTGGACCAAGCAGGCAGGAGCAGGACTGGACCAAGGCAGGAACAGGAGCTGGACCAAGCAGGCAGGAGCAGGACTGGACCAAGGCAGGAACAGGAGCTGGACCAAGCAGGCAGGAGCAGGACTGGACCAAGGCAGGAACAGGAGCTGGACCAAGCAGGCAGGAGCAGGACTGGACCAAGGCAGGAACAGGAGCTGGACCAAGCAGGCAGGAGCAGGACTGGACCAAGGCAGGAACAGGAGCTGGACCAAGCAGGCAGGAGCAGGACTGGACCAAGGCAGGAACAGGAGCTGGACCAAGCAGGCAGGAGCAGGACTGGACCAAGGCAGGAACAGGAGCTGGACCAAGCAGGCAGGAGCAGGACTGGACCAAGGCAGGAACAGGAGCTGGACCAAGCAGGCAGGAGCAGGACTGGACCAAGGCAGGAACAGGAGCTGGACCAAGCAGGCAGGAGCAGGACTGGACCAAGGCAGGAACAGGAGCTGGACCAAGCAGGCAGGAGCAGGACTGGACCAAGGCAGGAACAGGAGCTGGACCAAGCAGGCAGGAGCAGGACTGGACCAAGGCAGGAACAGGAGCTGGACCAAGCAGGCAGGAGCAGGACTGGACCAAGGCAGGAACAGGAGCTGGACCAAGCAGGCAGGAGCAGGACTGGACCAAGGCAGGAACAGGAGCTGGACCAAGCAGGCAGGAGCAGGACTGGACCAAGGCAGGAACAGGAGCTGGACCAAGCAGGCAGGAGCAGGACTGGACCAAGGCAGGAACAGGAGCTGGACCAAGCAGGCAGGAGCAGGACTGGACCAAGGCAGGAACAGGAGCTGGACCAAGCAGGCAGGAGCAGGACTGGACCAAGGCAGGAACAGGAGCTGGACCAAGCAGGCAGGAGCAGGACTGGACCAAGGCAGGAACAGGAGCTGGACCAAGCAGGCAGGAGCAGGACTGGACCAAGGCAGGAACAGGAGCTGGACCAAGCAGGCAGGAGCAGGACTGGACCAAGGCAGGAACAGGAGCTGGACCAAGCAGGCAGGAGCAGGACTGGACCAAGGCAGGAACAGGAGCTGGACCAAGCAGGCAGGAGCAGGACTGGACCAAGGCAGGAACAGGAGCTGGACCAAGCAGGCAGGAGCAGGACTGGACCAAGGCAGGAACAGGAGCTGGACCAAGCAGGCAGGAGCAGGACTGGACCAAGGCAGGAACAGGAGCTGGACCAAGCAGGCAGGAGCAGGACTGGACCAAGGCAGGAACAGGAGCTGGACCAAGCAGGCAGGAGCAGGACTGGACCAAGGCAGGAACAGGAGCTGGACCAAGCAGGCAGGAGCAGGACTGGACCAAGGCAGGAACAGGAGCTGGACCAAGCAGGCAGGAGCAGGACTGGACCAAGGCAGGAACAGGAGCTGGACCAAGCAGGCAGGAGCAGGACTGGACCAAGGCAGGAACAGGAGCTGGACCAAGCAGGCAGGAGCAGGACTGGACCAAGGCAGGAACAGGAGCTGGACCAAGCAGGCAGGAGCAGGACTGGACCAAGGCAGGAACAGGAGCTGGACCAAGCAGGCAGGAGCAGGACTGGACCAAGGCAGGAACAGGAGCTGGACCAAGCAGGCAGGAGCAGGACTGGACCAAGGCAGGAACAGGAGCTGGACCAAGCAGGCAGGAGCAGGACTGGACCAAGGCAGGAACAGGAGCTGGACCAAGCAGGCAGGAGCAGGACTGGACCAAGGCAGGAACAGGAGCTGGACCAAGCAGGCAGGAGCAGGACTGGACCAAGGCAGGAACAGGAGCTGGACCAAGCAGGCAGGAGCAGGACTGGACCAAGGCAGGAACAGGAGCTGGACCAAGCAGGCAGGAGCAGGACTGGACCAAGGCAGGAACAGGAGCTGGACCAAGCAGGCAGGAGCAGGACTGGACCAAGGCAGGAACAGGAGCTGGACCAAGCAGGCAGGAGCAGGACTGGACCAAGGCAGGAACAGGAGCTGGACCAAGCAGGCAGGAGCAGGACTGGACCAAGGCAGGAACAGGAGCTGGACCAAGCAGGCAGGAGCAGGACTGGACCAAGGCAGGAACAGGAGCTGGACCAAGCAGGCAGGAGCAGGACTGGACCAAGGCAGGAACAGGAGCTGGACCAAGCAGGCAGGAGCAGGACTGGACCAAGGCAGGAACAGGAGCTGGACCAAGCAGGCAGGAGCAGGACTGGACCAAGGCAGGAACAGGAGCTGGACCAAGCAGGCAGGAGCAGGACTGGACCAAGGCAGGAACAGGAGCTGGACCAAGCAGGCAGGAGCAGGACTGGACCAAGGCAGGAACAGGAGCTGGACCAAGCAGGCAGGAGCAGGACTGGACCAAGGCAGGAACAGGAGCTGGACCAAGCAGGCAGGAGCAGGACTGGACCAAGGCAGGAACAGGAGCTGGACCAAGCAGGCAGGAGCAGGACTGGACCAAGGCAGGAACAGGAGCTGGACCAAGCAGGCAGGAGCAGGACTGGACCAAGGCAGGAACAGGAGCTGGACCAAGCAGGCAGGAGCAGGACTGGACCAAGGCAGGAACAGGAGCTGGACCAAGCAGGCAGGAGCAGGACTGGACCAAGGCAGGAACAGGAGCTGGACCAAGCAGGCAGGAGCAGGACTGGACCAAGGCAGGAACAGGAGCTGGACCAAGCAGGCAGGAGCAGGACTGGACCAAGGCAGGAACAGGAGCTGGACCAAGCAGGCAGGAGCAGGACTGGACCAAGGCAGGAACAGGAGCTGGACCAAGCAGGCAGGAGCAGGACTGGACCAAGGCAGGAACAGGAGCTGGACCAAGCAGGCAGGAGCAGGACTGGACCAAGGCAGGAACAGGAGCTGGACCAAGCAGGCAGGAGCAGGACTGGACCAAGGCAGGAACAGGAGCTGGACCAAGCAGGCAGGAGCAGGACTGGACCAAGGCAGGAACAGGAGCTGGACCAAGCAGGCAGGAGCAGGACTGGACCAAGGCAGGAACAGGAGCTGGACCAAGCAGGCAGGAGCAGGACTGGACCAAGGCAGGAACAGGAGCTGGACCAAGCAGGCAGGAGCAGGACTGGACCAAGGCAGGAACAGGAGCTGGACCAAGCAGGCAGGAGCAGGACTGGACCGCAGGCAGGAGCAGGACTGGACCAAGGCAGGAACAGGAGCTGGACCAAGCAGGCCGGAGCAGGACGTCAGGAAAGACCAAGGAGTACCAGGCACATGGGAGACCTGATTGTTCTGGCAACGATGGAACAGTGCACAGAGTTTAAATAGTGCGCCCTGCGCACTGATTGGCTGGAGGACCGGAGAGCACTGAATCTATTGGAGCAGCGCGGACATGTGACTCATCCAAGATGGCCGCGCCCATGGATCAGAGTACCATCGCGTTTGCCGCCAGAATCCATGCGGAGGACGCCGTGGCAAGACTGGTGAGTACTGAGCAGAGGCTGTCACTGCTTCAGTGACAGTCTCCGACGAGCTGCAGCAGCTGCGCGCCGGGAGAGGGACGCCGTCAGGGAACCAGGAAGCAGGTAAGTGCGGCGTCTGCCGCGGTTCGTGATATGATAAAGTTGTTGTAAATAATAGTGTAGACAAATGTTAAGTAGGTTGTGGAATTTGGTATGCTTGTCTGAAGAAGTGAGTTTTGAGGGAGCATTTGAAAGTTTGGAGAGTAGAGGATAGTCTTAGTGGGTGAGGAAGTTAATTCCAGAGAGTGGGTGCAGCCCGGGAGAAGTCCTGTAACCAGGAATCAGAGCATTTGTTTAGTGTGGAGGAGAGCTGTATGTCCTGTGAGGATCTGAGAGCAGGAGCTGGGATATATTAAAATATGAGTGAGGATATGTATGCAGGTACAGTCATATTGATGTGCTAAACTTCAGGCAATTTATAGTTATATGCAATAAATTGTATTGTACATGTAGGACCAAATCAAGACTAGCCACTTCTGCCTGTTTTCAGCAAATGGCAAGTGCGCTTACATTTCTAAAAGGCTCTCAGCAAGGATCTGTTATTTTTGGTAGTATGATCCAAATGCTATTACAAACAGCTTTGCACAAAGAAGATCTGTAAAGCATAAGTTAATACTCACTACAAAGCTAACATAAATATAACAATGGCCTACTTTGTCAACAAGCCGATTAAAAAATTAAAAAATATGTCACAAGGACTAATAAACTTAATAGTTACAAATTTAAGATACTGCATTACCTGCGCATGATTTTCATGTAATAAAATTAACACTCCTACTACACAGCTTGTTTATATACCTTTCTTTCTGCAAATGATGCATCTTGCTTGAATGTTGCATGTATGCTAATACTATGAAAAACTATTATACCACACTCACTGCGCTATACAGGCATACAGCTACACAGGTATTTTTTTGGGTGACAGAATCTTGCCTAACCTAATATTTATAAAAGACTTAAAACATGTCCAATGCCAATTATGATGGAACAGACCCTAGCCGAGTATTTAGCAAATGTCGCCACCCTAACTTCAGTCAGACTGCTGGTTGTATTTGTTATAGATAAGCTAAAAAAAATTGTGTTGTCACTCCCATACACAGATGGATGAGGCCCTACAAAATGTAATTTACTTTTACTCATGTATATGTAATTTCCTATCATGTCACTAGTTTTTGTAATCATGGCCCAGATCCAGACCCCCCCACGGGTTTGAAATTACACAAGCTAGAGGGGAGTGCACATCCTCATCACTCCCCTCTATTGGTAATAACTCTGAACACTTGTGTCCAGAACTCTACCTTAACTATTACGCAGTGATCTGTGTCCGTACAGAAGCAGATCAATGCGTATCTCGGCTTCCCTGCCGACCCTTCATTTGAATGCCTATACATTTGACGTTCCATCAAAGGTTATAAGTAGGGGACCAATTCTTCCACTGTTATTTGCTGAGGGACTGTCATTTGAATGAACCATCTTGTGGGATCAAGACAGAAGAAGATTCGTCCAGCAATAGGATGAAGAAAGTTAAGTTAAGACATTCAAACACACATTATATTTTAATAAATTACATTTTATAGATATGTTTTCTACGTTATTGTTTTTTTTTTTAAAGATTAATATGTTTGTTTCACCAAACATTATGCATGGTGCTGCATGCCATTAACGCTTGGCATGCTGTGCTATGCATTGTATAGTATAACATTGCTTGCAATGTTACTCTATTTGTTATGGTACATTAACTACGGCGACTTTATCATAAGCTACAGCGATTTTTACACTAAATTGTCATCGTTTTACTGAAAGTCGCTGTAGTTAAATCGACAGACAACGATGTAGTAGCAAAATCGCTGAGGAAAATCACCCCATAGTAAATACAGTGATATCCATCAATTTTTCGGACAGGTTAACTCGCCCCTTAGTAAATCTGGCCCCTAATGATTCATGAAGTATTATATACAAACTGAGCATTGACGAAATGTAAACTATTGTGTTTACTATAAATCATTGCATTAAATCCCAAAGGTATCAGGACTATATGTGAGCCATCAACTGTCTCGATAACACTGGGGAAGCCAGCTATGTCATAAACTTGATATTTTTATGTCATAAACTTGATACTTTTATTGGCACATAAATAAACTGATCCATTCTGGAGATTAATGCCCTCAGTACCCCCCTTAGCATATGGCTAAAGAAGGACTAGCACAATCATACAGAATGATCCACTAACCCATGTAAACACCCACTAGAGCAAAAGTGTAACACAGCCAACAGGTTATTTTTTTAGCAGTGGTATGGCTGTGGGAACATCATCCTCAAGGTCGCTCTGCATTACATTTAAAGGCCCTGATTCAAACCTAAGAAGCTCCAGCTTCTTAGGTGTGTAATCTGGTGAATGTAACTATTGCACATGCGCAGTAGTACATTTACGCTATCTACATACCAGTTAGATAGCACATACTTTTCTAAGCATAAAGATTGATGCCACGGCAGTCTTTGGGCATACCTCTCAACATTTAAGAATTGGAAAGAGGGACAAAATTTTCACGGCATGGTAGAGTGTGTGTCTTGTACCACCCAGTGGGTGTATCTGAAAAAGTAGGTGTATCTTGCACCGTCCAGAGGTGTCTGCCCCTAATTATTTGTCCAGCCATCCTGGTCCTTTTTAAATGTCCAGTCTTTATGTCTGCCCTTTTTTATATGTCCAGTCTCCATATGTCTGCCCCTTTTTATGTCATCTTCATATTGTCTGCCCCTTATTATATGTCCAGCCTCCACATGTCTGCCCCTGTTTCTATGTCCAGCCTCCATATATCTGCCTGTTTATTTACAGATTCCATATTTATGCCCGGTTATGGTTAGGCTGACAAAAGGGGAGGTTATTGTTAGGCTGTGGGACATGGAGGATTAGACTGTTAGCAGTTAGACTGCTCGAAGGGAAAGATTTTGGTTAGACTACAGAGAGTGGATGATTATGTTAAGGCTGCTAGAAGGGAAAGGTTAGGATTAGGTTGTGGAGTGGGGAGAGTGAAAGAAGGAGACTGACTGTTAGGGTGAGGCTTTGGAGAGGGGATGGTTAAGGTTAGGCTACTAGAAGGGAAAGTGTTAGGGTTAGGGGAAAATACTAGCAGGAGCATTCATATACTGATTACTCAAAGGGTACATGCTGTCTGACTGGGAGATGTTAATAGCATATGGATAGAGTACTTATATCTAAAATTTATTTAATTACTTTTTAAAAGAAAATGTTTTTCTGGTCACTCACTAATAGTGTTACTTACTATACACACTATGGGCCTGATTCAGATTTAAGAGAGAAAAGTTAGACCTGGGCAAACCCATGTTGATTTCAGGGGGAGTCAAGTTAATAATATATTTTACATGCAATGATATATCTTTGAATTATTTACTGCACACAGATACTGACCAGCTTTACTTTTACACTGTTATTTAGACTTGGGCCGGGAAACATCACCTCTCAACTCTAATACTATTTGCAAAAGATGATATACGACTACCCGGCAATCAACTTTCCTCTCTTAATTTCAAGCTCTTTCTTAAGTTTGAATCAGGCCCGATATTATTATTATTAATATTATTAATGCTTATTTATACAGTGCCACAAACTGTGTGCTACACTTTACAGAGTACATTAGACATTCACATCAGTCAGTGCCCCTTGTCTGCGAGGAAACCCATGCAGACAAGGGAAGAATATACAAACTCCATACAGATAAGGCCTAGTCCTAGAAACAAACTCATGACCTCATGACCTGTTAAACACAAGTGCTACTTATTGAGCCACTGTGTATATACCTATATACATGTAATAGCAGTTTTATTCCATATAGTGTACCTGTTTCTAAAATTTGTTCAATTACTGTTTAAAAGCAGAATTTGTCCTGGTCTCTAATAGTGTCCCTTGCTGTCACACACTATATCTATCTGTGGCAATTTGCATAGGGACCTATTTTTTGGGGTTTTTTTTGTGAAAATACATACAGAACAGAAGCAGAACAGGAGCTTACCAGTACTAGTGCTGGACATGTCATTCATAGTTTGTCTTTAACATGTACTGATAAAACTACATGCAGTGGTAAGAAAAGCCTCAGACCATGGCCTATATTTGTAAATGATGTTCCTGCTAGTGCTAGTACACTCACTAAAATCCCCAGTGCTAAAGCCATTGCCAAACAGAGGCTTGTATATTCTGCACCAACACAGTTGATAAAATGTGTCAAGACATCTGTGCCCTGTGTAGTGCCAAAGTAAATAGAGGCAAGGGCTCATATACAGACCCCCACACGCTTTACGTGGGTGTGGGGGTCCATAGTTACGCACCCATAGTTGGGAGTGCATGCCCCCTGTACTCCCCGCTGTCTGTAGTAAATCTGGACACTTACGTGTCCAGATTGGTACCTTAAGTTTTACGCCTGTACAGGCAGTAACTGGGCTTCCCAGCCCAGATCCCTCATTTACATGGCTATCCCTGCCTCTATGGTGGGGATACAGCCATCGTAAATGAAGGGTAAGCCCCTCTTGCGTAAGTACTAATGTACGTAACTTAGTTACGTATGTCAGTACTTACGCAGTCAGAACATCTGACGGGTGCATGTGTAGATGTTCCAACAAAGGGGACTAACGCAAATGACTTGCGTAAGTCCCCTGTTGGCCATAGGTCTGGATCTGAGCCAAGCATGTTAAACATCTACATACCTCTAACATACCTCTTCTTTGTTTTGTGTTTTGCCGTGTATTCATGCAACATCTTTATCCAAATCTGAAAATTTATATATCGGAACAAGCAGTCCAGCATCAGCTACCACTCCACAAGCAACACCTTCCTCATCATTATCTTCCTCATAGCATTTTCAGGGTAGTCCTGCATTCATTTTTGTAGGGAGAGCGACTCCCTTAAGGAATCCATAAGCAATAGGGCTGTTGAACAGTGACCCAAAACCTACTCTATGTTCAAACCTAAGTAACTTAATAAAGATCTTAATTTTTATGCATGAAGGGCCTGATCCAGACCTACGCTGGCTGGCGTTAAGACTCGTAAGATCGGCTTAAAAGCCAATCTGCGCATGTGCCGGGCAGATGTTGCCTGGTGTAGCTATGGCAACGCCCCTTATCATTGATCGGGCGTCCATAGCAGCGCCGTGGTAACGCTGGAGGGGGCATTACTACGTTCAGGTTAATGTAGGTGGGCGGGGGGAGTTAGTTTAATGAGGGAGGGAGGGGTTAGCGGGCATACGCTCCTGTGTGAGCGTATTTTCCCTTGCTTAGGCCGGCTGAAGTTAGGGTAGCCTTCAGCCGGCATAAGCGAGGGAAAATACGCTCGCACAGGGGGAGTGTCGGGCAGAGTGTATGCCGATACGCAGTCTTAAAATAGATGAAATGTTTAAAACATTCAAATTTAAAACATTTATAGTAAAATATTTTACTACATAAAATATTAATAACACTGCAGGAATGTTTGGAGTTAAGCACCTCAGGTAATTCAGTGCAGTAATAGGGAGTGATGTTTTAGAATGATTGCTAACTGACTGACCCTAAGGCCTGCAGATAGTGTTGCACATTTTTTTATATATAATGTTTTGAGCTGCTGGTAATTCTAGTAAAATGGGCAATTTCCAATTCCCATAAATTAAATGTTGAAGAGAAATTTTTTTTGTCTAACTAGAACATTTCCTGCGCTCAAAATTATAGTTCAATCTTTATGTACATGGATAATTGTAACATGTTGCTTGTTAATATGAATGATATGGACAAATTTGTTTTCAATTCGCCTCTATGCAACCAAAATCCTCTATGCAGATAAAGCAATCCTGGGTAATAGTAGGTTTGCAATATTAAAAAAAAAAAAAAAAAAAAAAAAGGTTGAATTAACAAAAAATTGTCAAAA